>VZTT01058404.1:137355-177521 GCA_013400855.1 Buphagus erythrorhynchus | reverse complement strand
CATGTGTTATGAAGCTGGCAGTTTCCCTGCTTTGCTCCAGAGAGCCTCTTTTTCCCCTCTCCCTAGAAGGAAGCTAAATCTCAGCCCAAGATCAGCAGCCTTCTTGGCCACAAGGCATCCTCACAACACTGGGTGGTGTCACTGATGTGTTGTACAGTGACTTTTAGGTGTAGCTCTCTTGGTTATCTCTGTGTAGCATGGGGAGGAGGAAATTCATCTATAGGTATTCTGGAGCTGATGGAGAAGATGTCACTGTATGGGTAGTGGGAACCAGCCCTGGTGTAGGAGGTCTCACCTGGAGTCCACTTACAGAGTTGGGAAGCACCAGTGTAGTCTAGTAAGGGCCTCCAAGGGATTTGTTGTCCCCTCCAGGAGGCATCTGGTGTCACAGCAGCAGCTCAGCATCATGTTCTTGGGCATCACTAACCACCTCAATGTTTCTTTCTCCCAGTTGTCACAGACGAAACCCTGAGCTTCATCCAGAAAAGCCGACGTCTGCTTGTTGTCCTGAGCCCCAACTACGTCTTGCAGGGGACACAGGCCCTGCTGGAGCTCAAGGCTGGCCTAGAGAATATGGCCTCCAAGGGCAACATCAAAGTCATTCTAGTGCAGTACAAAGCCATCAAGAAGAGCAAAGTGAAGGAGCTGAAGCAGGCCAAGGCGGCCTTGAATGTCATTAAATGGAAAGGCGAGAAATCCAAGTTCCCAAAGGGCAGATTCTGGAAGCAGCTGCAGGTGGAAATGCCAGTGAAAAAAATTAGCAGGAGTTTAAGCCTTGATGCGTTGATGCATATCCCTGAAAAATGTTTGACACAATCAGAAAACAAACCAAAACACACTGCAAAAATCCACAAGTTAGGCCAGGGAGTGGGGAGGAACTCAGGGTTTTTTCCATGAAGGACCATGTCCCAAGCATTTCAGAGGATAGTCATGTTTTCCCTGCAGCTTTGATATTGCTCTGTCAGTAGAGAGACCAAAGATGCAAACACCTGCTCTCTGCAAATGTATGCCCTTGTTATGAGCCACACAAGCCCTGGGCTTAAGGTCTAAATTTGCTGTCCAGGTGGGATGCATCCAGCACCTTGTGATAGCATGGCCAGTACTCCTAGATCCAGTTCCTATGGGCCCTTCATTAGCATCCAGGACAGAGCTTCTTTCCACTCCTAAGTGACTACACTCCTTTCTGGTCCTCAGTCCCTGTTGCAGAGGCCGAGGAACAATTTGCAAGCTGGCTCCAGTGTAGAGCCTTTCCTGCATGTCCCAGGTCTGTAGTCCCAATCACTTGTGGGATCACAGACTCCTGCTGCACTGTGGGGAGTGTAGACACTTGAAGTTCCTCATCTATGCTCCCCAAATTTCCTTTGAAGCAGATGCATCCAGGTAGTTTGGCAGTGAGAAGTGGCTGTTACAGAAGCATTAAAAAAAACCCCACAACTCTTCTGGGTGCTATTTGTATTGTAGCACATCTAGTAACAGGTGGTCAGTCTCTGGCACTCTGCAGTCTCACAAGTACCCCAGATCCTTCAGAGCTGCTTGTAATCCAGGGAAATCTCTCATGAGTACAGGCCATGGAGCATGTGAGAGATACTTCTTTGTAGAGTAAACTCAGGGACTTCACAAGCACTACAAGGAACCCCAATGTACTACTGAACCTGCCTACTGTCTCTGCCACTGGCTGGGGGAAAGCACCATGCAAGGTGCTGCCAAGGTCTTTGGGATGACACTGGATAGAAGTCCAACTCAGAAGGACACCCCACAAACTTACCTGAACTTCCTAAAAACTACTAGTTCTGTCCATGTAGGTAAGACTGTGAGGACAGGCTGAGAAAGCTGGGGATGTTCTCCCTGGAGAAGGCTCCTGGGAAACCTTTTTGTGGCCTTTCAGTGCTTAAAGGGGGCTTATAAGAAAAGTATGTACAGACTTTTTTTAGGGCCTTTTGCAATTACCCCTTTAGGGACAAAGGGTAATGGTTTGAAACTAAAGGAGGGTAGATTCAAATTATATTTAAGAAGGATGTCTTTTACAATGAGGGTGGTAGAACGCTGGCACAAGTTGCCCAAAGAGGTGGTGGATGCCCCATCACTGGAACCATTCAACACCAGGTTGGACAAGGCTGTGAGCAATCTGACCCAGTTGAGTATGTCCCTGATGATTGCAGGGAGGGTGGCCTTTGAAGGTTCTTCCTAACCCAAATTATTCTATGATTTTTTAAAGACTATCTTCAGTGCCTGGTTATGAACAATGTTGCCATCTCTAATTCACGGTTTAGGTTTAAACTAGCTTTGGCTTTACAAAGCAAGTCTCTCCTCATCTTGATTCCAGCCCATAATTGCAGAGCAGAGGATGTATCTCAGCTTCTGCAACATTTGCACAAAACAAAAGCACAAAAACCCACTGTGTAGGTGTCATTGCTGCAGCAGGAAAGGGTGTGGTGAGTTGACCCCCATCACACGGGTCATGCTGAGGAGGGGAGTTTCCTCTCTCTTGTTGGACAGACCAAAGCACAGTGGGACCCTGGCATTGATTGGTGCTATGGTTCACAATGTTTTCAAATAAAACTTCAGGCTCTGGGGGTGTCTCCATACTCCTGCAGCTCCTAGTGCAAGGACCTGCCCACTTCATTGTGGAGTTCAGTATTACACGCACCAAATGCATGTTTTATTTTTATTGGTGATGGTTGCACCTGAGTGACCTTTGATTCATCCATTCATTCTGTTGATGTCCAGTGGGTGAAGCATAAGCATTCATAATAGCACTATAAAAGCACTACAATTAGGAATCTATGCACTATTCACCCAGCTGAGCTGGGAGCTTTGAGGGCATCCCAGTAAAAAGCCCAGCTTTAAAGGTATGGGACTGAATCCTGGTGTCAGGGAAGCCTTTTGTCCTTTGCATTTTATGATTAATAACGTTATTCCAGGGCTGCAGGGAGCTACAGCCCCCCCATGCCCTTAGTCAGGTACTGTATGTTGTGTTTAGGAATGGTACCCCACAATTCAGTGCTTCCCCTGAAAGCATGTGCCTCTCATTTTCCTCCTCTCCCTCTCCCTGCAGGGAGGGGGAGAGAAGAATTGGAGGCACAAAAGATAAAGATCCCACCGTGAGATAAGAAAAGTTTACTGGAAACAGCAATGCGATAAGAAAATAAACATTTAACAACAATAGTACTGGTGACAGAGGGTACTAGAAATGAACAACTCCCATGGAAAAACCCCCTGACAATTGATCATATCCAGCCATTGCTTCTACTGCACTGCACTGGCCCAGCTGCACTGTGCTGGGACCTTTTATCTCTCAAAGACACCCCCATCCCCCCATCCCTTGCAAATGGTATAGAATAACTTCAGTGTCCTGGACATGCCCCCTCCTGACTACTGCAAAAACTAACCCTGTCCTGCTGGGACCAGGACAGTGTACAATGTGTAACAAATAGGGCTTCTTTCTTACCGTCCTCTTCATCTTTCCCACCCCAAGTAAGCTTTGATTTAAGCAGGTAAAATTGCAGTCAGCTTCACTGGAGGCAGTGGAGCTCTTCATCTGCTCAGAGGTGCTTAAAAGAAGTTTTGTTACGAGCTTTTCTACTGTGGTTGTCTGTGGAGGGACAGAGCTGCTTCCCACACTCCAGAAAACTTCATTTGTAAGAGATAGCACCCAAACCTGTGCTTGGTTTTGTGGACCCATTGCAACCCTGTCATTGTGCCCAGCTTCACCTTTTTGTTTGTGTTTTAAGCATCTCTGTAATCAGCTGCCAGATCCGCAGGCAGAGGGAAGGCCCTGAGGCCAAAGCAGAGCTGTGTTAGATTCCCATATGATTTTTAAAAGATTGACTCCCAATTACTCATAAATTGAATTGACATCCCAGACCTCACTACATCACATCTCACTTTTGGCTGAGTTGCCAAGAGAACTTACACTGATGTTTTAGTAAGTCTGATTATTTTAGGAAGTTAAAACCACATAATGTATTTTGCTGATTTTATTGAAAGAGTTTTCCAAATAATTAATAGACCTGGACTTTCTCAGGCATACACTGCAGTGGACTTTGGTGCTATTGCAACCCCAGAACAAGGTTACTGAGAGGCATCAGCAGAGCACCCACAAGGCAAAATGTGTTATGGCTTGGAAGGGGCCTGAGAGGTCAGAGGGAGCAGTGTGGAAGTAATAGTCCTGGAGCAGGTTCCACTCACCTAGGAGCATTACCACTGGCTTTGCTGGGGTCTTTCAGGCCAGGGGTAAAGCCCAGTCCCAACTGTAAAGCAGATCTTCAGTTGCCTCAGATATGCCTGTCATTTCATTCTATGCCACATGCAGTTTCCATTGTGGGATTCTGTCACAGCATCCGTCTGAATCAGTTGATTAATTTGAGTTTCTGTGCTCTAACCTAACATTTATCAATATGCAGCTCATGCAAAGTTCCTCATTGTTTTTTCATTGGGAAACAGCGTGGCACAAATTGGAAAAAAATCTTCCTTTCCCGTGCTGTTTGATGTTGTACAGCTGTTCCAGAGTTTTCCCTTTTCTGTATGTTTTTGCCTTTGTGTGATTTGGTCTGTGAAGTGTCAGTATTATTTTATTTTGCTTTTCAATAAAACATTTTCATTTTTGCATTTCAGTCCTCGTGCATTTCTCATAAGTACCATCTTCCCATTATGTCTGCGAAATGCTGTTAAAGAAAGATGATTGTGTGTAATCCAAGCATCGAGATTGTTTGGGGCTCCTCCTTGGAATGGGACATTTTCCTGGCTGTTTCATGCTGTGCCTGCAGAGGCACCTGAGCTCCCAGGGCCATCCAAGCAGAGGCACAGTGACACACAGCCTTCAGATGTCTCATAGCAGTGGACACTCAAACACAGAAAGTCTCTGATCTGAAGAGTGCTCGCTTGGCAATCACAAGACAGAAAGATGGGAAGGCAACATAATCTCTTTGCTTTAAAGATCAAATCAGAATTTTAGAAATCTGCCCAAACCACTGAAATAAAACTCACTCTCAGGCTGCTTTGCCCATCAGCTTCTGGGTTCAGTCAGCCTCATATTTTCTCATCCAAGTCACGTTTTTTCTTGCCCGTTTCCCATGTTTGCCTGCCCACAGGTAAGTTGAGAGACAGCCCAGCACTTCCAGACCACTGGCAAAATGAGTACCTGTGACAATCTATGGATTTGAGGTCTATGGCTATGGGATCTGTGACTATAGTCCTTATAATCTGTTACATCTTTGGGTGCATTGGGGAGACACAAGTAAACCAATAAAAATATGTAGTGTCATTTGCCTTTAGTAAAGATGGAAGGTTTTTTAGTAAAAAGCAGATAACCAAGAGTATTGAATTCCCAAGCCCCTGCAGTGTTATTGCTGCCTGACCCATCCTGTGCTGTTTCACTGGGAGGGAAGATCCTACCTGCACACTGTGAAGTGTCTCCCAGGATTTTTCCTGGGCTGGGTAAACATTGCAAACTGAACATCCCAAGGTATCCTGGCCAGCCAAGTCTAAATGCATCCCATTCTCAAATATATCTTTGGAAATTTGAACACCTTCCCTGCCAAAAAAGTCTGAAAAAATGAGTCTCAAAAAGTATTGCAAATTCAAAACTGAAAAAAAACCAGCACTGTCATCTCAATCAAAACATTTCATTTCAGCAGCATCAGTCATTCATGTTAATTGAACATGGGCTTTTTGGGCAGGCAGGTAGAATAGGTGACCTTCCAGGGGCTGCTCCTGCTTACATTTTGCTATGATTCTGTGATTCCAGTTTCAAAAAGAAAGACCTTTCAAACCAGCAAAAGAGCTTTTTCTTTCACAAACTGTTGAAGCCTGGCTGTTTTCAAAATAGATTTCAATCACTTGTAGAAAAGTTTGAATGAGGTCTGGACTTAGTAAATTGGAGATTGCTGCCAATTCTTTATGCCTTTGAAACAGGATGGTAAAAATGTGTCATGGTGGTAAGTGACAATTCTGACAGAACTGACTGTCATCTACTTTTGATTTCAACGAATTAGTGTTTTCCTCTGTGTGTTGGGGGTAAAAATCCCCCAAAACTTTTTATACAAGGAAAAAAAACCCTCAAAATGATTTTATTTTAATTCCAGTATTTTGTTAACCAAACAGTGCCCTACTTTCTCCATTGGGATATTACTGTATGATCATTTTTCCTGTCTTGGTCTCCTAATAATCTAGTGGCAATGAGTTTTACAGCCAGTCATACTTCTTTGAAAAATATTGTTCTGTACAATACTAAAATAAGGTGCATCCAGATGCAACACATTACACCTTCTGCTGTGAGCTAAGAGACAGCCAAGTGCTGGGAGAATTAAGAAGCACTGCCATTGCAGGGAAGGAATAGTATTTTTATTCATGTAAAAGACTAGTGTTCCACCGTCAGGGAGAGAGGAGAATATCCAGCCTGAGGAATGAAGGCTTTAGCAGTGTGAAATGGAAGGGAAGCAGGAGACAGCTCTTCTTCCCAGAACAGCTCTTTGAAAGGCATTCCTAGAGGCAGATTTTTCTCTCTGAATGTGCAAGAGCTCTTACTCTAATGATCCTTGTCCTGCTTGAACACCAGCTTGTCCTTGGGTCCCCTCTCATCTCAGGCACTAGCACTTAGTAAGTGTATGGGTTTTTAATTTTTTTTAGTTTTATTATTCAGCTTTTGTTAAATTGCTGAGTGCCACAGCCATATAGTTCCCATCCTTTCCATTGCTCACCCTTTAGCCACTACACCTTCAATATGCTTTCTGCATCCCAAGCCCCAGGTAGAAGTCCAAGGACATCCTTCAGGTTTGCTGCTTTTCAAAATTCTTAATAAAAGAGATGTTGCTCTTGCCTGGCACCATTCCAGATAAGCTTCTTGCTGAGCTTTACAACTTGCAATTAATCCCAAGAAATGCTTTGAAGGACAGTATTTCCACTGCCCATGATGCCTAGGGCAACTGATGGAGGGGTTTAAGGCTGACATTTTTGCTTTTTAAATTTGGAGGTTTCTACTTAAAGATGAGAGAACATGATGGGGGGAGGTGGGTCAGCCCCTGCATTCGAGCTGGGGCAGGATGACACAATTGCTTTGATCCCCTTATCCAAAGAGTTGCTCAAGCTGTGGGCAGGTGGCTCCCAAGCAAGACCCACCTTTTATCAAATGCCTGCACTTCCCTGGGCACGACTGATGCTGTGCAGGGCAGAAGTCAGAGTACAGGCATGGCATATCCTGGCTTCTCATTTACCACCTCAGCCTTCTCAAAAACCCACTGCACTGCAAAATTGTTGCCAGCAGGAGTGTGGGCAAGTCGAAAGTCACAGTGCTTGTGCCAAGTTTCCCTCTGTGGGAAGAGGGATCTGTGTAGGTATGCCAGCAAACAGCTTCCTTAGCTTTTCTCTCCCCACTCCCTTCTCCTTGTGCACCCCTATTCCTCTGCCCTTGTACTCTTAGATACCACTGAAGCCGTGTTCGACTTCATCCAGAGGAGCCGCAGGATGATCGTGGTCCTGAGTCCCGATTACTTGACAGAGAAGAGCATCAGCCTCCTGGAGTTCAAGCTGGGCATCATGTGCCAGAACGCCATAGCCACCAAGCTCATCGTGGTGGAGTACAGGCCGCTGCAGTGCACCCACCCCAGCATCCTGCAGCTGAAGGAGTCTGTCTCCTTCGTCACCTGGAAGGGGGAGAAGTCCAAGCGCTCCGGCTCGCAGTTCTGGAAGGCGCTGCGGCTCGCCCTGCCGCTGCGCAGCCTGAGCGCCAGCGCTGGCTGGAACGAGAGCTGCTCCTCGCAGTCAGACATCAGCCTGGACCCCGTCCAGAGGAGAAGGAGCCGCTTGAAAGGGCAGCCCGACCCCCGGGGTGCCACTCCTGTGACTCTCGCTCACGGAGGGACGGCCTCGGCCTCCGAGTCTAAGGCCAAGCAGCGAGCCAAGCGCTTCCTGACGTGCTGGTGTTGTGGGACCTACTGCGATGGCAGCAGCAGACACAAGCAGCAGGCCGTGGCCGAGCCCAGGTGGGACAGTCACCTCTGCAACCCGGGCTCGGGCAGGCCCCCGGCACAGGCCCTGCAGGGCAGGGCCCGAGCCGAGCCCCCGCCGGCACAGGGCCCCGCTCTCGCCCTCTGCCATTACAGTGACCTGTCAAACAACAATGACTTCTACGTGCTCTAACGCGTAGGCTGAAGCACCGCTGGTGCTGGGCCAGTGAAAGAAACTCACTGCGGCCTCAGGATATTTCTACCATGTCACAGGCTGGCACGGTGCCATTTAGTGTCAGTGCCATGCCTGCATGGGGGACTGCAGCAATATCACTGCTGCTGACCTGAGCCAGGGGCCTGCAGCCATGCACAGAGCAGCAGCTGGGGGCTTCCTGCCCGGGTGCTTCTCCTGAATTTAAATTGCAAAGCGGAGCTGAAAATGTTTCTCTGGCATCGCTTTTCCCACACCGTGGCTGTGTTTGCGGCATGGCTGCTCTGGGGTGGGGTGCACAGGGCAGGTCCCCAGCTGGGGCCTGGGAGGGAGGGAGGGAGCAGGGAGAGGCCATCCTGCTGCCAGTAACCTCTGGAGAAAGGGGAGCAAGCCTGCATTTTGCAAAGGCTAAAACTTTGCTAATGAGGGTAATGGGAGGCCCTGCCACTGCAGTTATCCACCATGGTCTAAAAGAATCTGCTCAACAGTTTTAAGACAAGCCCTTTCTCTCTAAATAAAATTGATTTCTTTAACTGGCTGTTGTTAAAAGTTCCATAGGAAGTGGTAAAGGCTGTAGCATTATTCACCAGGTGGTGCCTGGAGATACGGTTTGCCCAAGCTGGCTGAGGTCCCCTCCTGTTCCCAGAGCTTGAAGTGGGATCCTGGGCTTGGTCCCTATCCCTGCTTCACTGTATGAGGAATTTGTTCTATCAGTTGAGTGGCCTTTCACGCAGCAGGAAAGAAAACCATTACAGGGAATATGATCTAAAAAATCCTCTGAGTAGTCGATGGACTCAGGGATAGAAGCAAGACCTCAAATGCTCATAGAAAACCTCCGGCGCTGAATCTGAGGGGTTAAAACTCAACCACACTTCATTAAATAACCAAAAGAGCCTTTGAACAGTCTCCCTGGGGCTGCTGTTTCATCAGTCTGTTGAGCTGGCTGTCAGCAGTGTTTCCCACTCTTCTCCTGCACTGTAACTTCATTTGTCTCATTCCACATTGTGTAAGGCCTTCTCTCCCCACCAAGGAAGGGTGCTAATCCTGGGAGTCGGTTGCTCGCCTTCAGCTGATGCTCTGGCATGACAGACCTGCTAATACACTGCATTTGTTTCCTTTCCCTGAGACCAAAAAAGGTCTCCCTCACCACTCTAGTCAGTCTAGTAATTGCGTATCAGGTTGACAAGTAATTATTTTTCTTTTGCTTTGAAAATATGAGCTGAGCCCTTGGGGTACAGGGTCTGATGGCCCCAGGACCCCTATTTGATGGCCTCAGGTGAACTTGCTAGAGCTGTGAGGAAGGGGGAGGCAAGTCTCATCCATTTTAATAGTGCTGAAGTCCAGTTATAATTCATATATCACTTTCCTTCCCTCAGCAGACCCTCTTCCTTAGTATCGTCCTGACTTTTTTGATCCCTTCCTTCTGAGATCAAGCACAGCTGACAGCTCTCCTGTTACAAGCCTCTGTGAGCTGAATCCTAACAGCCTTCTGCAACAGACTGAGAAATAGAAACCAGAAAACCTGGTGCTGAGTCAATCTAAATAAAACAAGGGCAACAAACCTCTACCAACTCATAGGAGTTAAAAATTCAGACTCTGGAGAAGTTTCCAGGTGTGGATTTCTCTTTAATTTCCATCAGAAACATTGTACATTGTTCAGAAAAGCTTTGTCCATACGTGGTTATTCTCAATGATCAGAGGAGAAGCAGGAATGAGGTATTTGGAAAGCAAGCTGATACATTGCAGGATGCATTGTAAGACATAATCAAAATGCCGTGAAATGACTCCAGTTGCTTACAATTAAATGTGGGATGGTACTGTCAGTGAGTCTGGTAGTGCTGAAAAGTGCAGCTACAAAATATAAATAATTTGTAATCAATCAGCCTCCAGAGTCAACACATTTGTTATTTGTTGGCATTTAAACAGCTTTTATTTACGGATTTTGCCCTTATTTGAGTGTGGTATTGTCTCAGTCGACTACAACAATGCAAAGATAGAGGAAACAACAGCTGGAGCTCCTCATAGCTGCACAAAATGGCCAAGTGCAGCCTTTTGGGGCAAACTGTCATTTCTTCATGAAAGAACAAATGCAAACTAGTAATGACCATTGCTTTTCCTCATGCTTCAACACAGCCAGTGCAATTTTACCACTACTTTTCTGACCCATTGAAAGGATCCAGGGTCTTGTTTGCTCTCATAACAAATACTGAGCCATGGTGAGTTCCAGTGTGTGCAGAGACCCTGTCCCCCAAGGCCAGGGTCCCAGGGCCAAAGGCACATCATGTTGGAGGGATGTCTGAGCAAGGATATGGGAACAAACCCTGGAACCAATTCCCACTGTGTTTGTCTCTAATGCAAAGGAAGTTGTTAGAAATACCCTAAGTCCCAGCTTGATGTCCTACTTTAGGACCAGAACAAACTCGTTGCAGAGTTGAATTCTGCTCTCTGGAAATCTGTTAAAATCTGTTCATGTCCCATCTGACACTGACTGGTGCAGATGGACTGTAGTCACTGCTCTCTTCTCTGGTACACGTGCATTTGCCAGTTGAATATAAAAATGTAATAATTTCCAAAGTTAACTGGCAGCACAGTATTACAACCTCCTTCACCCCACATAGTTCTTTCAAAAGAACAGTTCAGTAGGAGCAGAGTTAGTATATATGTAGAATTTCTACTATATCTTAATGTAAAAACATTAATACAAAGTTGAATATCATACCTATGACATGTAATGGTAGAAGACTACCAGGTCATGATGTGCAGAGCAATCTGTACAATATTGCTACTGCTACCTAGAGGTTTTTAAGCTGTGGAAGGGTGGTGCTGTCAGGAAGACACTGAACACAGGTAACTAAACAGTTAGGGGACACAGACAAGTCCATCTCAACATCAACCTGTCTTCACTTTAGTGACTGCAAAGGTCTGGTACCTAGGAGGTCTCTCCCTGGCAAGTGCCACTGGACATGCCAGTAATGGGCTGCTCCTCACATCTGAAATGCCAGATGAATCACTAACCTGCAAGAACTAAAGGAAACTCTCTTTCTAACATCAAACAGATTTTTATTCTCATCTGTTACACTAGATGCTGATCTCAGAGCGTCTGATCTACGTGTATTTATAGCAGACATTTTCCCAAACAATGACAAGATCGTGAAGGAACCAACAGAGGCCAGAAATAGGGAAAAATTCTTCAAACCTTTAATCCTTGCTCCACATTTATATTTTATCTTCCATGGTTGATTCAGCACCAATACCTATGAAGGGCAGCACCACATCTAGGACAATGTTTGCCCTGTGTGACACACCCAGAGCCATGCCAAGCAGGGGAGGGCAAACCATATGAGGGTGCATAGGGGAATATTGGTGCTCCCTGCTCTCCACCCAGGCATTTGGCCTCACCTGGCATCCAGAAAAATGTGGTGCTGTTCTGGAAATGCACAAGTTGAAACTCTATTGAATGAGCAGGGAGCAACATGAATGATCCTGCTGCTGTCTGCCCAAATCCTTGTGAAAGAGGTGCTGGGGTTTGGCTGTTGTCCACATGGATGGTCACACTGGATACCATCACTGGTCGTGCTGGGGAAAGGCTGTGGCTCTAACATGACATCATAAATGCACCACGCAGGCTCTTTTCACAAGGATGTTGATGACAAATAGAGATGCTGCAAAATGGTTTACAAAAGAGTATGCACTTGAATTCTTCACAGCACCAGACACAGTAATGGCCAGACATCAGGGGACACAGCATTTACACTGATATGCCTGTAATCAGGCTAATGATTTGTACTTCACTAAAACGTATCTGCCACGAAGTCATTTGGCTTGAAAGTGCCAATGAGTTTTCCAACTCATCAGTATTTGTTCAAGTGAATAATCAGCCTCAGCCTTAATATTGTGCCTGATTGTTGTGTAATCTGGGTTTTGTTTCCAGATGGGGCAGTGGTTCTACTCCTCTGCTGCAGCAGAGACTTTTCAGGTATTTTTCTGTCTGTGGGAGTACTTGCACACTATTGCCAAATCATCTGACAATCCATTGCCCACAAAAGGATTATTTTTCAAAAGATTTTCGTCCTTTTCTTTGCTATTAATTTTCAGACCATAGGTGGTAGAGTGTCTTTCCTGTTGCCTGGGCTGCACAAGGAAGTGAAGTCCCTGAACTGCAGTTATTCACTGCTTCCCACTGACCCTCTTCTTCATCCCACTCCATCTCAGTGAGAACCAGACTTGATTGCTTGTCACCTCCAACACCTTTCCCAAGGAAGTGCTACGGCTGAGGTGTCTCCCAGCATTCCACTGGCATGCTCTTAGATGAATTTTTTGTTACAGTGCACTGTGCCTGCTTGGGGCCAGTTCATCACACAAGGCAGATCACGTTGCATGCTTGGTGAAGCGGGAAATAGCGATGACAGGCAATCCTTGTTCCATCTGCCGTGGTTATTAGCAAATGATGTTTTATTTATCACCAGATCACCAGTGAAGATACTGAGACACTGACTCCAGTCAGAAACTTGTTCAATAATGAGTTCTTACCTTCTGAAATCTATAGGCTAGTGGATGAAGAACCAAAACCCTGCTGTGTGCAGGGTGATGCTTACAAAACATTACCACATCTATATATCCACAGTTACCAGCCAAGCTGGAAGTATTATTGATAGAGGAAGGTTATTTGGGAATATCTGCTCCCATTGAGCCATTTTCACTGGCTACTACTGATTACAGTGACATCTTGAAATTCCACATGTGGGCAGTTCCATATTGACCAGTCTGGGAATGAGCCTGCAGTAAGCTATACAGATTCACAAAGCACTTGAATTTTCCGTTCACAGCAAATCTCATTTCTTTGATTTTAATTTTTTTCCCTCCTCTCCTGTCCTCTAGCAAAACAAAATCAGCACGAGATGACATCAAAATTTTCCATGAAAATGGAAAATTTGTGATTGTCATTTAAAATTATTTTTTATTTAACGTAAACATGTTTTGAAAAGTTTTTAAACAAAGCTCAGAATGTACTATGCCGAGACTGTCAAAATCAGTCTGGTGTTTCACTTCTGTTTTGCTTACAGCATGCTTTGTTAAGATTAGTGCCTTTTAAAACATTTCAACTTAAAAGAAAACAGCATTTCCTTTGGAAAGCAGATTTCATTATAAACACGTCAGATTCACACTTGTTATCAAAACTGCCTTTTCTGCATATTGGCCCAGCACTCTCAGTTTTCAGTATTTGCAGTTTCCCAGTCTGCTAAGATTTATTAAAGATTTAGGTCAGTGATGCCACAAGCTCCCCAACCAGCCCTCTAGCAATTGAAAAGCCTCAAACTATATTCTTACAGCTTGCTGGGAAAAAATCAACATGTTTGCATATCAGATTGTATCAGCTCCTCAAATCGCACTCATGTTTGTGTATCAGGTCCAAGAACTTGGCTGTGGATAATACCTTACTAGCTCTCTTCTCTGTACACTGCCAACACAAATGGGGATGTCTCTGCAGACAGCAATCCATGCCTTCTGCTTTGCTCTCACTCTTTTCGTGCACACGGTTGCCAGTGAAAGAAAATTCTGCTCCATTCATGCTTACATTTTAATTGCATGCTCCTTTCTGGAGGCAAGCAAGAGTAACATCTATCATTTTGTTTCACATCTCTGCTTTGAAAGCATCTGCTCCATTTAGGGATGCAGGAGAGAGCAGCTGCTGGCTCCCATTCAGCGTCAGCCTCCCTAGCACATGTTCATTTACCTGCATTTGACATCAAAGAGCGTTTCAAACTCACTCACTATCCACTTCAGATCTGCATACATGAAGAAAACCCAGCCCAAACCAGCCAACAAATATCTGGCATTTCCCCCAATACCCACATCTGTTTTGGCTGTTTTCATGCACTCCAGCAGCACAACACTGTCACTATCTGACCCAAACAATAGTTTTGGCTCATTTGGCACCAAGCTGGACCTGAATGAAGAGAAGTGAGGGTATCTGGGCTATGTCAACACGTAGCTACTACCCAGCTCCTCAAATAACCCCTCAGACCCCTTGCTATGCTGCTCTGTTAGTGCTGAGTCCTAGTTTTCTGTTGGCTTGGCTTCGTGCTCCTTTTTTGCTACTTCAAGGCTACAGTTTAATAAATGCCCACAGTGTCATCAGGATCCATTAATGTCACTAATTTTAAACATTTATTACTGCTTTTTGGGGGGTTAGATAAGAAGACCTAAGTAACTAGGCTAAGTTACCCTTTTCCCTGGGGACACCTTGCACTTCTGTTTCTTTTTGTTGTTATCAGTGAGCCAGACCTCTCCCACACACTGCCTCTCACTCCTGCCAAGCTCCTACACAGACATAATTGGGAGGATGCCCAGAGCTCGTTCCAAACTTAATGCTTTGCTCAGTCCAGCTCAACTGCTTGCAATTCCTCTTACATGAATTTTATGCCAAGGGGGGAACGAAGGTCACCACTTTGTAAAACTAGATCAAGATGATTTAGCTTCCCATCTTCTTTTCTAATTTAGCTACCCCTCTGTCTTGCCTGTCTTAATCTGAAGCTTCCTGATAACCATTGCCATGCACACAAGCAGCATCCAAATATTTCCAGCTGCTCTGCACACCAGCCTGACTATTAGAGAGAGGCAGACTTAGCAGGTGGCTGGGGCTCACCATCTGGCTGCTCTCCATCCCAACCTGCTTGCTTGCATTCTCTCACTTATTCTTCCCTGAAGTACAGCAGCTTATCTCCTGCCCTTACACCCCTCTGCTCCATGACCAGATAATTCAGTCTCCAGCATATTCTTCCTCTCCATCCTCCATGGCTAAGGAAGTGTCTGCCAAGTGGCACACAGATGTCAGGGGACTCCTTCTCTAAAGGGACTTTAGAGTCTTTACTGTTATTTTGTGCAATCCCAGCTGTCTGACAGCAAACTTCCTCAAGGTACACTAAGTTTTTTCAGTTTGGCCCTGCTTTTAGTGCAGAGGTCAACAGAACAGATGCTTTGGAGCACTGACTTCATCAGCAAGCCTGGCCCAAGTCTGTGTGCAGATGTCTGTCTGCCAGTTACCAGCAAAATGCTGGAGCAGCCAGATCGGAGCAGCCTGCAGGGTGTCACCTCCTGTCACCGCCTGGTTCAGCTGAGTGAGTGGCTTATATTTAGTCTCTAGTAGGTGATCTTATGAAAGAATATGGGACAAGGAAAGATGTGGCAGAGAAAGTAGATCACATCATTCCAATTAAAAAAATGTATTCATCGGCATTTCCAGTTGTACTTTTATACTTTTATTTATGATAGGGTTATTTTCTTCTTTCTTTCTTTTTCCTTTTTTTTTTTTTTTTTGGAAATACAGTACTTGGCAGGCAAATAGCAGCTCTCCATTATATCTTTCTTTCTTTTTCCTGTCATCACTCATTTCACAGACTAAAGGCAACCTTTGTTATTCTCTGTTTAGTCAATGCTTTTACAGAAACACTGGAATAAGGAGAGAATTGCCCAAAAGCAAGCTCTAGGGCTATTGTTGAGAATTCCTGGCTGCCTGGCTGACACCTTACCAACATTCCCCATTGTCACCCTTATCAATGAATTGGACTTACTACTTCATTATTTGGTTTTTGTTGCTTTCCTCTCAGGTTGGCATTTGGCCTTTCTTTCAAAATACCTTGTGCTGCAACCTCCCTCCTGTTATAACTAGAGAAAGTCTGAAGCTCCTGCTATCTCTCATTCCTGTATGCAAAAGCAGAGCAGACTGGATTAATATTAGATTAGTTACATTAATATTTTCCTTCATTTTTGAAAGATAGAAGACACCAAATAATTAAGTAACACTGCTAGCAGGTGGCAGGGAAAATCTTTACAACAAGTCCCACGAGAAACAACTCCTTTACTGCCTCAAGCAACTCTCTTCAGGTCACCCCATTAAATAATCAGTCAGCATTTATTAATCACATCAGCTGTGTCTGATGAATACAGCTAGACAAGCAAACCCTCACAGAAATGTCTGAGAACTGGGACTGGATTGAGATATATTACCAGAAGGTCACCAGAGAACACTTCTCCTATGGATCACTATGGTAAAATATTACTTATTATGTCCTTTGAGGAAAGGTTCTGAAAGGTGGATATCTGAGTGCTTCCAGATACCTTAGTCTAGGTAATTGCTTCTGGTTACATGCAGACTTCATAGCAGAGAGAGATATTTTTGCAGCCATTAAACTCAGTTTGTTCAGTTGAAATAAGACTTCTATGTTGTCTCTGTGGAAAAACTGAAGGAAAATGTGCTGGTGCTTCCCTGGCAATTTCAGAACAAGCTCCTTTGAGTTTTGGGGATGCAGATTCCCAGGAGCTGCAGAGTGTACCAGACAAGATTGCTCACTCACATATCCTCATGTCCTGTTGCATGCCAAGTGTATATTTTAACTAGAGAGCTTAACAGCCTTCAGTGTTCTTGCTCCCTCTCCACGTTTTTGTGAAGTTAACCCTCATTTATGAAGCTCCCCTACATTAGCAGTTGCAATGCACAGGCTATGCTGGACAATCCCAGTCTGCATCACTCTCGACCTTTTTTTTTCTCTCTTGATCCCCTCCTTCCAGATTTTTACTACTCCTTCTCTCCTGACCTGTTTGGTTCTAAAGATATGTACACAGAATCTTGCCTGGCACTGTGTTCATGACTTGCTCTGCACAGAAGTAGTCAGAAAATCAGTAATTCTAAATATATGGAATCCATACCATTGAGCACCTTCCTCACTGTGCCATCAGCCATAGACAGTAGGGGCTGTTTGATACATTGCCAGTGTTATCACTCCTCCCTAAAGTGCCTCTGGGGTAGGGTAAAAATGTGAATAGGTTACTTTGTCCTGTTCTGCATTTTCAGGGGTGTTTGTGCTCCTAGTGTAAGGATTAATGTATGACAGTGAAGGGTTCATTTTTTTCCCTTGTAGCTGGCATCTTCTACCAACTGTGCTTCCCTGTTAACCCTTGCTATGCTTGCACTCATCCGTAGAAATGAATGGTGTTTTCTACAGCTGGAGTCAGACAGGGCCCTTCAGGTGCAGAACAAAAGACACTTTATGCCCACAGCAGTTCCCCCTGCACTAAACACATCAGAAAGGTCAAAGGATGCCTTGGAAGGGAATCCTCAGATAGGCTGGAAGCTCAGGGATCATCCTGCTCAAAGCACTTGTGCTGGCATCTACCTCTTGTGTGCACTGTGCTCATTGATATTTCTGCCCCAGCACAGCACGACTTGCCACTCTGATAAGGCAGCTCTCTGGAGACATCTTGCTCGCTCTGGGCACTCCTGGGTGGAGGCGTCAGCTCCGCCGCGTTACCGTGCGCATCAGGAGCGCTGTGATACTTGCTCTGTGCTCCCAATGGGAGCTCTGCTAGCTCCCCCACCTCCTTCACACACAGATACACACACTTCAAGCTGTCCAGTGTGTTTCAAGAGAGCAGAAAGTATTTGCTAAAAATATTTTTGCAGAAGTTATTTATGGCCTGGCCCGCATCAACCCTGTGGCAGCCGTTACACAACACGGCACAAAGGAGCCCTTATCTGGAGGAGCACACAGCCAGTTTCGCAGTCCACAAGTCACCAAGAAGCAATTCCAGTGGCTTTTCAATCAAATCAGGAACTTGAGGCCTGGATGTTCAATTTAGATGTCAAGTCTTGTCAAGCAGGCTCTGCCAAGCTGCTTTCTCATGCTTCCCAATTTGAAGGGGACTGTGGTAGAGGGGATCAGAAAAGGATGCACCATTTCAAGGAATGGCAGCTTTTTCTCAAAAAGCTGGAGGTAGGCAAGCAGATCTCTTTAGATGGAATTTGGTTCAAGATTAGAATTATTTTTCTCTCTGCTTGGTGTAGAAAACATCTCAATAGCCTATGGAATGGAAAGGAGACTTACCCCTTGGCTGACACTGGGCATATACCCACAAGGCTGGGAACAGAATCTAGTTTACAAATGCACTGTACTGCTAGAGCAAAAATTTAGCCAAGGTGGCTTTTGGTTAAAACTGTAATAAAGGTATACAGAGTTTATAAAACCCTTAATTAACAACAAAAAAAAATTATTCAAAATTCAGTGCAAGGAAGATCCAGCATTTTGTCCTGGACTATCTTCACCTTCATATAGGTTTTTTTGACAATGTTTATGATCTGCAATGGTCTCATGGGTGCTGATCTTTAAAGGTCTGTACTAAAACTCCCAGCCTCATCTGTTATGGTGGGGACATGAGACATGAGCTTGTGCAGGTAAGAAAGCAGGAGATGCTCTCAATATAATGAAACTGGTGGGATGCAAATGTACCAGAGGAATGACAGGAATATCAGCACTTCCCTGCCCAGCTGCTCAGTGCCATGGATTAGAAGTGATTACAGCCCAATTCCTCAGTTAACTTATGAGGGGAAAAATAATTGAAAGCCAGGATCTCAAATTAGGATCACACACATTGGTTCTCTCTTCTCCATCGGGTCACTAATCTTCTAAAGGAATTCAGATTGATTTGACATGCTTGTTTTCATCAAACCCCTGGTGCCAGGTCCTTATGGTTTCATTATCCACTGAGTACTAATGATGGGATGCTCTGTATCCACTCTCATGTCCTGGATCTTGGAAAGGCTAATCCCAGAGCTTCTCTTTGCCCTCTTCTTAGGATAAGTATTTTGCTTGCCTTTTTCCATTCCTTTGAGACCTCTGATGCTGTCTTTTCCTCCTCAAATGCAATCACTAATGGTTCAGAGGTTTAATTAAGCTAATTCTTTCTATAAGCACTCCAGGGGGAATTTCAGCAGCCCTTGCCAGTTTGAATACATGGAGTTTTTAAAATCTGGATATTTCTTGAAATCATTCTTTCAATATGCTCCTTCACAGTAACCTATTCCATTATACAATTTGCCCTGCTGGAATTTACTTGTTTGTGAAAAATAGAACAGGATTCATTTTGAGTCCTTCAGTTTTGATATGCTTTTTTTCAGATGTTTTCTCTTTTCCCCCACAAAGCAGCAAGTCAGTGGCATCTTTTGTCACAGCCTATTCCTCTTTCCCTTTTTGGATGACCAGGCCAAAGTGTCCTTCTCAGGACTCTCATAAGACACAAAGAAACCTTCAGAGTCAGAGAACCAGGTGGGATGTACATGCTGATAACACCAGTCTACTCTTGGGAAAACCTTCATGGGACTGCAAGACTTTATCAGCAGCATTTGGGTACAGATGGGCAACTCTGAAGAGAGTTTGTGCCCTCTTATGTATTTACTAATTTTAGTGTAGTTAGATCTGCCTTGAGCAGATTTCAGCAGTGTGACTAAACTTGTCTCTGTGTGTTACCTGGGTTCCCCAGGCTGAGGGGAATGGCATTCTTGGAGTTCCCCCCAGGAACCTCAGTGCTGCCTCAGCTGTGTCCAGGTCTATCCTGTGGCTCTGCAGAGCTGGAACTGCCTGGCAGTATCCATGTTTCTGCCACAAAGAACACATCTCTACATGAAATGGGCATGAAACTGGCTCACTTAGGTACAAATATGGGAACTCAGGGAAGAAATATTTCTGATTAATACATTCTATTTCTTCCTGGCACTCCTGAGCTGGTCTGCACGATGGCTGTCAGCTGTCACTGTCCTGAAAAGAACTACACATTCTTTTCCTGATGCTTTTTCTACCTCTTGGAGATGTCAAGAAGAGCTAAGAACTCTGATCCATGAAAATCAATTGATTCCATTCTAGTTTTTCAGGTCTAAAGCAGTCATGAGCTACTAAGATCAGTAGCAAACTAACATGCAATAACAAACTCAGTGCCAGAGACTATCAGACATCTGCTGTGGTTTTCCTTCCTCTGAAGCACTTGGTTATTATCAGAAGCAAAGATCTTGAACACTTGGTTATGGAGTAGTCACACCTATGTCTCTAAAGGGTCAAACCCCAGGAAGTAGTTTTTAAAAGCTCGAAATTACTCAAAATATTTTAGCCTATCAGCATTTTCTGGCTGATCTGACTTTGGAAGGACTGTCTGCATTAGTGTTTAGTCCTCTGGACTGGTAAAGCCAAGCCTGGATAGACACCTGCATGTACTGTAAATGATTGTGAATGCAGGTAAACAATCTGCCCACATGAGAGCAGCCCATGTGTTACAGATCCCTTTTGGGTGTACTGGTTTTAAAGCTGGTTTCTAACTAACCTGTAAGAGCAGGACACTGCTGGAAGGTCCAGCACCTCTGCAGGCCATCTGGTGGCTGCTGGGGAAAGAGCTCTCAAACAGGAGCACTGAATTCATACAACAGCCCATCTTTTGGGATGCAGGCATTACAAGTAATAGTTATTCTTGGAGTAGTAAAGTTAAAAGTCAGGTAAGACCACTCTTAATTATCTACTGGCATGAATCAAGCCACCAAATCCATGTCAGACCCTGGCATAGACATAGGTCAGCAGAGTTTGGGCAGGTGTAGCCTAGAAAAGCCTATCAGACGACTATTTGTGAAAGTGAAATTGTTGTAGAAAAACAAAGAAAAGGAGCATCCTTAAAAAATTACAGATGCTAATGTGAAGCTCTGGGTATCCAGTATGGACGTGGAGCTGACTGACAGTGGTTTCAAACATGATTACAGACTTTGTGTGAGTCTTTCCCAGTTTACTCTAAGTCCTGCAATATGTCCAAGCAATTTAACAACCCAAGCTAGATTTTTCCTCTGCCAACAGTATCCCAGCTGATGACACAGCTTTGCAAAACATCCTATTTAGGACTTAGTTCTTAGGCACAACTGTAGATATTGTAATAGTCTAATGAAATAGGTCTAGAAATCAGTGACTAAGCAAGTAATCTAATGCAGCCTCTCCTCTTTCATTCACAAATTAACTGGGATGAGCTTCGTCTTTTTTTTTGTTCTTGTTTTGTTTTGTGTGTTGGGTTTTTTGCCTCACTCTAGTCAGTAGTGTGAGAGAATGGTTCCAGCCTGCCTGAAATATTCCTGTTAATCAATCTTTGCATAAAAGCTCAAGGCTATTTCTGGGCTTAAGTTTTCTGTTAAAATTCACTTATGTTCCCCAGGCTCTTTTTGTTGAGTAAGCATTAGAACACAAAATGTCTCTCTTGTCTTAGTATTTGAGAAAACACTAATATCAAAGCATCTAGATTGAATTTGAGTTTCTGTAAAATAGTTTATATATAAATACACAGGAAAAGTATTTTTCAATCACATTATAATAATACTATTTTTGGTCACAAAAACTGACTGAAGAGTGTCTCCAAATAGAAGTTTGATTTCTTTCAATTTCTGTGATATTAAGGAATTTAACTCCATTTGTATTCTTGGATTATCTTGGGTTGTAGCAAAAGTCTCTCTAATTTAACAGACTAGCATCTTCAAAATTGAAAATATAAGAATTTATTCTTAAGTTTAAAGGACAAGTTTTCCCTACAGTGTTTTCCAAGAGTTTGCTTTCCATATAGCACAGCAGTTGCAAAAATCTAGATAACTATTCTAATCCCTCTCTCCCCTTGCTTCTCTTTAAACAAAGATCAGTGTTGTTATTTTTCCAAAAAAGAGCTCTTTTAACAGTCAGACTGACCATATCTCACAAAGTCTATGGCCCCATAGATCACAAAATATGAGCTCAATGTTCTGATGAATTGTCGATTGTTTGCAAAGAGTTTGTAGGCAATATGGCTTTGGAAAGGAATTTGGAGCAACTATTTTTGCTTCCATTATTCATCCATTCCTTTTCCCCCCAAATAGTCTCTTTTCAGTTCCAAGGCATGTGCAGACTAGAAATAGCATCAGCCCTGGGGGATTTTCCTTTACCAATGCCTTGGACATTCATCTCCCAATTTAGGGTGTCTGTTCTCAACTGTTCAGAATAGCATCTCCTTCCCTTGCTCCATCCAAGCTAGACAGCAGGGACAGGCTGCCTCAGGAGGGAAATATTCTCAATTGGGCCAAACAAAGTCAGAACAACCCCACTGCTTGTCTCCCAGCCAGCAGATGTAGCCGGACATGAAGGGACAGGCTGCCTATAGATGGTACAAGATTTCCTGGTTTATCCTTAATAGTCACTAGAGGGCAAAGCAGGTCTCCATAAAGCAAACGTGCAACCCATAAGGGAGGCCCCCTGGCTCTTGCCTTTGTCTCATGAGGCTCTGGTGTGGCTCTGTCTGCTGGGACAGAACTTAACAGTCCCAGCCTGACTGCTGACTTACCTGGTTTGGGACATACTCAAGCTTGTCCAGAGGCTGCAATTCTCATGGGTTTCTTGTTTTGGACACAGTGTTGGCATCTATGATAATGTTTTGCTCATATAAAAGCATCTTTCAAGGTCCTTGCATCCATCCAGTCTTGAATCTTGCTATGAGGAGATGCCAAGGGTGAAATTGAGCTGTTTTGCATAGAATGTCTTCCCAGCCAACTGTTGTTTAGATAATTCGGGATGCACAGCTCAGACCATTGTAGATAACATGTAGTTCTTTCTTTAATTTCTGATTACTTTTTTTGCATCCCAATAGCCCTTAGGTATTTACAGTGCTTGTGCACTGAAGTTGTGAAGTTTACTTGGCATTGTGTGAAACAACCACCTCCTTTGGTCTCTCTTGAACATGCTGCCTAATGGCTTCACACCGCATCACCCCAAGCTGATATCAGAAGCAGAAAGCTGCAGCCACCTTTTCATCCTCAGCAAGTCCATTGTGAATTAAAGTAGCTGTGCCATGTTCTCAGCTATAATTTTTCTCTTCTGGGGTGAAAATTCCTAATGTATGCAGTGGTTTGGACATTGATTAAGTCATTCATCTTGCACAGCAGATCAGAAACCATTCCTGGAAGTCAGTGTGGAGCTAACTGGGGAAAATTTGACTGAGAGACCATAGGAGGACCCTGGGAGAGCAAAACATAGAGATGACAACTCCAGGGCAACAAAACAGTTTTATTGGCATGGCTGCAGCCTCAATATGTGAAAACCCACCTAAGCCAAGATAACAAGAGATGCCAATGAAGCCTGAAGTATCTCATGTGTAGGAGTAAAATCTGTTGCCATTATTCCAAAAGTAAACTGTTTTCATGTTGGTGTGCACTAAAAGGCCTTTGGAGAGTGTTTATGCAGCAAGAAGCCCTGACTCTTTAAATGTGAGACTTGTGCTGCTGAACTTCATGTTTCTCAGCATCTTGGTGAATATTGAGCCTTCTGAATTAAAAGCAGATATGTTTTGGTGTTTCAAAAATAAATGTTGGGCTTCAAGACCTACTGCCTGGAACATACTTCAATACAAAGTGTTCCAAATTTGAGTGAAACACTTAAAAACACCTTCCACTCAGGTTCTCACGGACCTGAATCCCCATTTTTCAACCAATTTGGTTGGAAGCTTTTGAGTACTAAAATTGAAACCCATGTCTGCAGTCACAATCTCCTTCACACTATGCTCTGCCAGCTCCTAAGTCCTTTTCATGTGGAGAGTGGAGGTTGCTGTGGGCCAGCCTACATGGCAGGGACAGTTTGGCTGATGGCACCTGGTGCCACAGAGGTGGATTGGGCCCCACATGGAAAAAGCCAGCCCTGAGCTGACAAGGGATTCCATATAAGTGGCAAGGTTTCCCCTTCCAGAGTGCCAGCCTGTTTTTTGCTGTGCAGGAAAGGCTTTTCTGTCCATGGATGTGATGGCGAGCTCACAAGCAGCACCTCAGGCGAGTCAGTGTTCTCAATTCTGAGCCAAAATCAACAAAGCCTGTGCTCAGGCCTGGCTGTTGGGAAATGATAATTGCTTTTTGAGTTGTGGACATGTCCTACACTGAGCCATTTAGCTGAGATCTTCTATTACCCTGAAATAAGCAGAGAGGATGTAATGGTCAGGGAGGTCTATGACAATCCAAAGGAGATTGGAAAAGCCAGGACTTTCCAGTCAACAGGATCCCAGAATTGCTCCATTGGGCACCCAGCTCCAAGTGGTGCTCCCAGAAGAGACTGGTGAACTTGTGGTGAGCAGCATATGTGATGCAGAGTGGGACCAGAACATGCAGGAGCTGCTGAGCCACTGGCTGGAGCTACTGTGCTTTTGAGAAAGACCAATTCTCCCAGCTCATGCTGAGAGTCCCATGAAAGTCAATGGGAGGAAGTCCTTTCTTTTGATGTACTGATGTTTGATGTTACTGCAGGAAGGACAAGGATCTAAGACTTGAGGTTTTTTTACTTTTACCTGTTTAAAGTGGGGTAGCTGAATGCCTGGTCTGGACTTTTTGTTTGCAAAGCAGCCACAGCTCACACTGCGCACAGGGATAATTGTAAGTTCTCATCACTTCTGGAAAATGGGCCATTAAATAGGTCATTAAGTGTAGCATTATCTGCCTCATTTCAGCCACCCAGGCTGAAGAAATTTGGCTGTTGCAAGGCAAACAGAGGCTTGGATTAGTGCTTGGTGCAGGCTGGCTGGCTGGCCATGCTGTTGTCTCCTTCTGCACCACAACAGCACAGCAGCCTGGGAGCCTTCAAACAGGTGCCATGAGGTCCATATTGGCATTTAATGAACTCCTTTCTCAGGCGAAATTAACTTTTCCTGAAACTATGTTTCCAGAACACAGAGGAGATCCACAGCCCCACAGGACCTCTGAAAGTGGCAGTCAGAGTTTGACACTTTTAGATCATGGGTTCATTACTGGCTCAGGTTGGAAGGTCATTCCAGCAGTGGCTCTTGGTATCCTGCTGTGGGATGAGCTGACTTTTGTCCCTTTAGGAATCTGTTTGTCCACAGGAGAATGGCCCTGTGAGGTACACCATGTAAGTGGTCTCCTGTGAGCACAGGGGTGGCCATACCACCTCAGTCCAAAGATCCAGCTCTTCCCATGTGCTAGTGGATCCATGGAAAAACATGTAAGAGCTTGGCAAGGACATATGAATTTCCCAAATGCAACTATTTGCTGTTTAGGAAGGGTCAGAGCCAGAAGGAGTTTCTCTGTCTTGAGCAACTCTATACATTTCTATTTCAGGAAGTTTCTCTGTCCTCCTTCTCACACAGACCTATTGCATCCATGCCATCCCTAGACAGGAGCAAATCAATCTGAGAATTGAATTGCAGAGAATAGACATGAAGAGCAGTTGGAAGCAGCGGGAGAAAGCAAGCCAGCTTTCCTCTGGCTCAATTCCTCCTTGATGCAGCTGTAAGGAGGCCTTTTGCTAACATGCTGAGTCTGTGCCACAGCTTTGGATTTGCTAAACCAAATTTGTGAAGAATCAGGAGCATAGAGAAGAAAATCATTAGTGAGGTATTTAGCATGAATGTGAGCAAACTAAACCAACTGTGGGATGACCCCACCCAAACCTGCACGTGTTCCATAGGTCCAGGAAACAAACGTGAAGGCTCAAATAGCATCATTGTGCTACAGTGAGCTCTCTTTTTTGAAACATTTAATGATAAATGTTTAAACAGCTGCCCTTGAAGGATTCAGGGAAGGAGAGCAGTAAGGCATTGTCCTGTATTAAAGCCACAACTGGACTTTGGCCAGAACTGAGGAATTTGTAGGTGACGAGTACATTTTTCATGCATTTTGATGAATCCCCTGCATGGCGTAACTTTCTCCGTGGGAGATTTAGCCAAACAGTCTGAAGAAAAGAAAGAAATGTGGACAAACCAGCTTCTGTGATTTATTGCCTCAAAGCCATTCAGTAGAGGTTGTCCCAGCTGGTCATAAGCTACTTATTTCCTACTTCAGTGGAGGAGAAGAAGGGTACTGGATGCACATTTTGCCCAGATAGAGATCTCTATTCTTTAATTTATCTCACACACTTAGGACAAATGAATAGTAGTGTTGATCTTATCTCATGCTTAATTTCTTGTTTATTTATTTATTTATTTATTTATTTTCCCAGTCTTCTTGCCCTCCCCTTTTTTTCCCCCACTCCCTTCAAGATGGGAAGTTTTTAACATTAGCTTTATATGTCACTGGAGAGTTGATAAAACACATAAAATTAATAGCTTCAGTAACCACAATGCCTCATCTGGTGTGACCCCAGAGAATATAAATACTTGAGGACTACTAACTGTGATTTCCTTCCCAAATATCAATTGAGATTACACTGAGATCACTGTGAAGCCCTGAGTATGTGTTTGCATTAGTGTTTCAGTTCAGATCAGGAGCTCCCTGTAAAAGTAGCTTGGTTTGCATTGTGGTGCCATCTTAAGGATGCTTGAATTACTGTCCCTGTGAAAGAAACTTGTCTGGAATATGTGGTTCCCTAATCCATTCCAGGCACCACTGGGAACCAGACTGTGGGTGGCAAGAATTAAAAATGAGGCAAAAAACCAAACAGCAAAGCCTCAAGCAATAAAACCCTGAAATGCATTCACTGTGGATGTCAAGTCCTCAGCAAAAAAATCTTCCTGGTCCTTGGCTCTGCTCCTCTTAGTTCATCCTATTTGTTAATGCAAATGTAGTCTTAGAAAATCCACAGGTGATCCTCAGTGAATTTGAAGGCTTCATGGCTAAGTACTTCCAGCATCAGCATAAAGTAAATGTATAAAATTAAATGAGTCCAGCTGTGTTGTGTGTTACCTGTCTGCCTGCAAGCTCTGTGAAATGTAACTTTTTCTGTTGTCACAGATTAGAATTGTTCAAAATATCAGTGTTCTTTTTTTTTTATTTACATATAGATAAAATTCTTATTTCTACAATATAGTAAATTGATGGGACTGGGAAACCTGCATTGGAAAGGGAGCAAATCTCTGATTCTTCTGATGGACCTGTATGTGCTATGGGACTTCAAGAGCAACTCTGAATTGTATAAAATTCCATGCCAGAACATTTCCCACATGTCTAGAAACCCATTTATCATCAAGGTATCCATCCTTTGGGGTGTGATCCTGCCCACCCACAGCACCAGCATCTCAGCACTGATGGTTTGTTCTTCAGCCTTGGGGATTAAAACCACTGATCATCACATAGGTGCAAATCCCCACATCCCATCACCTCCCACAACCTTCCTCTCTGCTGCCCCTTCAGATAATTGTGTCTAATTCAATAGATGACTAATTAAGTCCCTCATTCATCACAGCCTCCTACGGTGCAGTAAGTGCAGTTCCAGGGGCAGAGGGTGCAGCATGGGGGAGGCTGCACTGGTGGGAGTGGGATTAAGTGTTCCTCACCGTTGCACTTGGATGTCTGTGCACCCCACTCTCTCACCTGACTGCACACTGGTTTTTTCTGCTGACAAAGAAATGAAATCAACTCAACTGAGACTGATTCTTTTTAGAGGGAAGGGAGGGAAAGCAAGTGAGATAGTGACACACACACCCCTGGTCCTCACAAAGCTGCTGTGCAGGCAGGTGCAGTGATTGTCAAGCAAGGTGTCCTGCTCCAAGCTGAGTCAGAGGATGTGGAGGGCAAAAAGCAAAGGCTACCTCTGCCACCTCACTATTCCCAAGGATTAAACACCCCGCAGAAGTGAGCTGCTGGATAATTTTGTTCAAGTATTGAGAAGATCTCTGAGCTTGTAGTGTCAGATTGTGAAACATTTATTTGTTTGTTCCATGCGGCTTTCCATAAAACTACTGAAAGCAAATTTCTTTATCTTTCTCTCTCTCGCAGACACTAACACCCCCACCTGCTGCTAACCACATTTAAGTAATAAGAGACAATCACTTTACCTGCAATTTTCTTACCCATAAGCAATGCAGTTACCATGAATATTTAGGAGGACGTTCATGATGGTGCTGTAAATCAGGACCAGATTTGATGTCTAGATCTGCAATACATTTTTTATTATAAATATTTTGTAATTGGAAAAAAATAAAAGGGTCCTGCTCTTTTGCCAAACACCCCATTGGCTGAAAGTTTGCTCTTTATTAAGATGTGCTACTTCTTCAATAATCCAAGAGTTTAAACATTCTTTTTGCAGGACTTCTAAGGAAATTGTGAACAATTAAAATGCAAAGGATTAACAACTCTGACAAAATTATAACCTATTGCATTTACTTTGTTCTATTTGATTTTTACCTCTGTGAGGCCTCATACACTGAAATGCAATGTCATCAGCACCCAAGACATTCATTTATGGGGTTTTTTTATGTGTTACACCCTCTCTGGTGTAATCTGCAGAGGTCAATGCATGTAAGTGCAGTTGCCCTTTAGTAGATGTCTGAATTTGGGGATCTATCCTTTTCCAGACCGTCTTGGTAGAAGCCTCTCCCTCTTCTTGGCCACTGTTTTACCAGGCCTTTGTGGACAGAGATTTCATGGAAAGAAAACTGATACAGAGAGAATTAATCAGCCAACTGTCCTTACAGACATGAGATCTGCATGTGGAAAATTCTTACAAACACAGACTTTGAAACTCAATGTAGGGCTTTGGGATTTAAAGGCATATTTGACCTTAGCAAAAATAAGCGTCTTAGTGAATATGAATAGTCACAGCCTCCATGTTTGCAGCTTATGTATCACTTCTGCAAACACAGTGGTTTATAACTGACTGAAAGGAGAAATACACCTTGCAACACCCACCAGCTTCTGCAGCCTGGGTGATTTCCCACATGAGCACCTTGCTGGTCTATTTTTATCCTGTGAAGAGGTTACAGCACCTTGCTTGCCATGATTTCCTTTACCTAACAGGTGCTGGCCGTATTTTATTTTGCAAATGAGGCATTTCGTGAACTATCATGAGAGTAAAGAATTACTAGAGCTGAGGGGGCGGGGGCGAGATGGAAAGAAAGGGAAAGAGGGCAAAGAAAAAGTCCCCAAACATCAGGAAAGTCATGCTTCAGTTCTCTGCTGTTGCATTATCTTTTTTCTTTTCTTTTGCTACTTCAAAATACCTACAAGTATGCTGCCCCCCTTGAAGCCAGCTCCTTGAAAACGAAGTGTACATTTCAAAGACTGTGTACAGTACAGCTCTTTGTGTTTGGCTTGGAGAAATATTTGTTGGGTGGAAAGGAAAAAAGGAATTTAAGTAGTTGGTAGTAAGCAAATGTTCCTCCAATACCTTCTCAAAACACATTGAATCTAAGGACATATCCTGGCCATGCTGGACAGAAGTTGCATCTTGTGACGTTAGAAGAGAGTTGGAGCTCTTGACAGGGAGTTGTAAAATTAAACACCCCCAAAACCTGTGAGGCACACATCCAGAGAGAAGTAGAGTCACACTTGTTAGGGTGGCAATGCCCATGTGGAGATGGCAGTGAGGACTGGGTGCCTCAGCTTCTGTCTCCAGCCCAGGGCAGGGTCCCGAGCTCCTGTGGCACATCTGTGCTGCTGGAAGGGCTGCCATGAGCTGGCTTGAAGAGTGCTACATCCACAGTGAAGCAGCAGTGGAAATATTTCATCTTGTCTGGCATAAAGCCACTAGAGCAGCAATAATGGAGAAGTCTGGGACACTGTTCACTTCCCAATTATTTTGCTCGCAGATAAAAGCAAAACATTCTCAATCATTTCCCTGAAGTGGGGTGATAAAGAACACATCTTTAACATCAGTGGTGGCTAAAATTGGATGAGGTTGTTCCTGTGTTATGGCAATCAATTCAGCCATGTTAGGCACTGCTGCTGCCAAAGGCACTGTATTGGCATTTAATTTCCTGTAATCCACAATTAACTGCCATTTCCCATTCACCATTTTACTGGCCATACAGGAGAGTTATATGGGGAATGAGTGGGAACAACTATTCCATCTTCCCTTAAGTCCAATATCACAGGGGAAATCCCTTCTCTGGCCCTCAAAGGGGGATTTTACATTAGTTACCTTTGAAGGAGATAGAGTGGGGATGGCAGCTTGCAGCAGGTGAAGTGATGAA
The DNA here is from genome assembly GCA_013400855.1 of Buphagus erythrorhynchus. Taxonomy (NCBI): domain Eukaryota; kingdom Metazoa; phylum Chordata; class Aves; order Passeriformes; family Sturnidae; genus Buphagus; species Buphagus erythrorhynchus. Next base: position 147,647 of record VZTT01058404.1, on the reverse strand, counting down.
AAATCCACAGAAAAAGTTCACTGCCTGCCCTTATCATCAGTCCAAGACCTGCCCTTTAAGCTGTGTAAGCCAAGCCTCTTTATTGTCTCCAAGCTTCTTTGAGCCAGAAAAATGTTGGAAAAATGTGTACAGATGGGAACCCAGGGCCCAGAGGGAAAATTGAAAACTGCTCAAATATTGCTGCCAGTTTGTTTTACAAGTTGCTCCATAACACCCACTGAAATTACCACTGATGAAAGAATGAGAGACGGTTCTTAATTCCAAACTTGACAATTTGATAGTAATATTCTCTCCTTTATTTTCCCCTTGGATGCACATATGACCCCAAAGCTCCTAAAACAGGACTTCTGAGTAGCTGGCAGGAGAAAGAATGATGAATTCCCCCCCAAGGTGACATGGTCTACCTGCTCTATGTTCCCCAGTCAAACCAGGGAGGAAAACTGATTTGGATCACCTTTTGTTTGCTGAGCATGTACAGATGAGATGATTAGCTCAAATAAGTGGGTAGGACTGAATTTTCTTAGCATATTTGTTCTGTCCTCATTTCTTTTCCTTTCTTGGACTCAGGTGCCAAAGCACGTTGCCACGATGAATATATGAAGGCCTTGGAAAATTAGAATTAAATATGTGTATTTTTTGTAAGTTGAGACATCATAGAAAAGGGAACTTTAAATCTAGTGTAAATAGCTATCAACATACTTCTGTTTGTTTTTCAGTCCAATTGTCTAAGTGTGCTATACCTCATGTTTTAAAATAATACCTGAGCTGAGCTGATGCCAGGCTGCATCTCTTTTCTCTCAGGATTCCTAAGCAGCACGTACCCAGCCAAGGAGAACAGGATGGGCACTTGGGTCTGGTGTCCAAAGCTTCCATTCACCACCCACCCAGCACTTCATGGCTGGGCCAGGAGTGAAATGCATCAGGATTTTGTGTCTTGCTTGGGCACTGTACAGAGCAACAGAAAAGCTTTGCCATGTTTTTGTGTTTTGTTCTGTTTTTCTTTTCTTTTTTTTTGTTATTTTTAAATTTCCAAACTGTCATAATTCTCCATGAGTTAGCAATTCCCATGGCATATTTTGGAGTTAGCTTAATAAATTTGGGTTTGCTTGAGCCAGGATTTGAATTCTTTCATCTACATTTAGAGAAGCTGGAAGACTTTTCCTAAGTTTGTTTGAAATCTCAAGCTCATGCAACCACCTAAAAGAAGCTCAATTCTATGCATGCAGAAGGGGTACCTCAATGCTTGAAATAATTTTCAGGGAATGATAATTTCTCACAGATTGTTTGACCTTCATCATCAAACGGTCAAAAAGTTACTCAGTTTTTGACTGATTTTGGCTTGAAGCTGTCCCACAGCAGAACTGAATATTCCGGGACAAGCCATGATTTCAGCATATTTTGAATTCCAGACTAAAAATAAATGTGGCTTCCCTTGAAAGAAGTAAAAATCCAATTATTATTTAATTTTGGAAGACAATTTGGAGATAAAAAATTCAAATGTTGAATGTAAAAGTTCTTCAATGGTTTAGAAAAACATCATTCTATTTTTGGCTTTTCTACACTGCTTTTCCATTTAGATGAAAATGATATTTTGGTTGACAAATAGCCCAGTTAAAACCTCCCCTCTGGCTGTCTTCATGCTCCTCCCCTGTACAAAACATGGTCAGTAGAAGGCACAGGAACAACATCAAAAGCATCATCTTGATCTGTCCAGGCAGAGTCTGTATCCTGGGTCCATGGTCTGAAAGATGCAGCTCCTGGAATCCAAGTTCTCCTTTCTTTGACACCCATTCCAAAGGATTTCCAGTTAACACAAGAACAGCAGCTTTCCTGCCCAGGGACCTCTGAAGTGAAGTATTCCTTGTTTGCTCCCATGGGAAATAGAGGAAGATATAGCCAAGGAAATAAAAAAAAGGCCAAGGTCTTTCTGGCCCTATTTTGGCCAAAATCTAATTAAAACTACATTTTTTCCATTGCAGGAACAATCAGGCTGGAAAATCAGTGTCATTTGACATCATTGTGGTCAAGAATACCACAAGATACATGAAAAGTCTTGGACTTGACATGAATGTGCATCTATCTCTGCAGATTCACAGACACACATCTCCAGAGGTATCCTAAATTATTCTAAGATATTTGCACATAATATTAAGGCTTCTGCCACCCTGATATTTAACCTGCCACAATTAATTCACAATTAATTCTGCCACAAAGATATTTAACCCTAATCTGTACTAAAGATCTAAGTTGCTATTGAAGCCTAGGAGCCCAGACAGGCTGAAGGACCCTCCTGTTGTCCTGCTATGGAGTGTGCATTTTTCCAGCTCAGTTACTGTGGCTGGAGTGCTGCAGCTCTGAGCAGAGGTCTGCTGAGCCAGCCTCGATGCTCTTGGAGGTGAAAATGTGCAAGCAAAAATCCTGTCCCCTCCAGAGGCTCATTTTTGGGTGGAGAAGGCTGCCTACACAGGCATCATGTCCATAAGGCAGCCAGTTCCAGTGGAGCTGGGATACCTAGGACCTGCCAAGGATTGTAGGAGAGTGTCCAAATTGCGAGTTTCAAAGCCATTGGGAAGCAGTGAATCAGTGGAGGGATCTGATAAATTCTTTGTTAGAAGCTTGTTCCAGTTCTAATTAATCACATTCAATAACAATTCAATTAGTGCCATGAGTTAAAAATTACCAAGTTAGCTGCACATACTGAGATGGATGCATTCAGGGCTGAGACAAAAATAGTCTGGCAGAAATCAGAGGCATTGAATACAGCAATGATCTCCTGAGACATTTCTGGAAATTATTCATGGCTATTTTCCATGTCCTAATTCTCCAAATGCTTCGGTATTGCTTTCCTTCTCTGACCTGGTCCCTCCATGGCAGATCTCACACATTTTCTCCTGCTCATGCACAAGAGTGGAGACCACTGGTATGAGTGGGTCCTGTGGTTAGAGAGCAGACTGGAACCTCTGTTAGAAACTCAGTCCCCCTCTGCTAAGAACTCTCCATACAGAAAATAAAATGAAGAAGCCCTGGGAAGATTAATACAGACAAAACAACAAGCAAAAGGAGTACAATTGAAAAGGATCCATCTTCCTGAGAGCCAATGCTCCCAGCAATTCAACTGCCAGCCCTCAGGCTGCTGGACACCACACTCATGTCTGCCAAGAGAAATACACTGAACATCACCATCCCTTTGAGTTCTCCTATCAGCCATTTCTTCATCTGTTAATTTCATGTAGTTTCATGTATTTAATCTCCTATAGTTTTTACAGCTCTTGGATTCTTCTTCTTGGATTCTGTTCACTGCTTATATTGCATCAAATACAACAGGGTTCTGACTTGGACATTTTGGCTGGTAAAAAAGGATGTGAAGTGAAAGTCATCATTCCACACTTTATAGCATTAAAGAGTTAGTGATGTTAGTATGCTGAAAGAGCAGAGAAACTTCTATCAAGAGGAAACAAGAAATAACAGAATAAAAATACTCAGTAATACTTTTAATAAAATAAAAACCAAACAATAGAAATCATCTTTAGCAAGCTAAGTCCATAATTTGCCCTGCATCTTTGAAATGAAATGCCTTTTGGTTGCTTTGTTAGGCATTTCTTCCTCCATTCTCCACTTTCTAATTCTTTGGGGGTGTTTCACCAGAGGAGAAGGGAGTACAGTCAGAGTATCATGGAAATCTGAATTGTTGTGTGCACACACACATGCACTGATATCTGTGCCAGCACAGCAGCAATGTGTCATTGCAGTCCCTATATGCATCAAGCTGGTACAGGTTCTATAACACTTGCAAGCAGACCTGTGGAGCAGAACCCCAAAAGCTGAGAGTGTTGCTGAATATTTCTTGTCTTGTTGAGTCAGTATTCCTTTATTCTGGCCTGGCAGTTCTGTCATGAAGATTCTTCCCTCAGGTTGCAACATTTCTTTTAATTTCAAAAATCAAGAGCACATTTTGTTTCAAACTAAACTTGTCTTGCCTCTACCTGAACTCAGATTTTACTGCTCAAAACATATCTAACTGGTGTGTTGACAGACAGACCTTTGTACCCAGTGTATCTCCATTTGGCATTTCTTCAGCAAGTCAGAATATTTACCTCTAATCTCATTTTGCATAGAAAAGTACAAATGAATTTCAGTTGCAGTCAATCAGAACAATATATACCATCTTGGGTAGATGATTTGGAAAAAAATTACTGAGAGCTGTTTTCCCATATGTCACCAACTGAGACACAGCTGGGGCAGTACTGGTGATGGGCTAATGCACAACATGGATGTAACTAATGAAATAGGAACTCTGAAGAGGGAGCAGTGGCAAAAATAAACCTCTAATTCAGCAGCCAGATGAGTATGGGAATGATTTCTTCAGCACACAGTGTCTCTGTGGCCCCCAGCACAATAGGTGCTGATGTGCTGTTGCATGATGATTCAAAGTCCGCTCCAATAACAGGAAAAGAGCTTTCTATTAATTTCTTTGAGCTTTCCACTTATCTTACAGAGGCAACTGTTTATGGTTCAAGCCACAGCTGCAGAAGGCTCTTTCTAGGATAGATTAAAATGGATGGGTACCAAGCCAGCAGGAGGCTGCAGAAACCCCCCAGGATTCCAGAGTAATTCCATCACTGTCTTCTAGTGGCCAGTGGCACTGCTGACAGAATTGCCATCACAGCCCATTAGCTGCTGCTTCTACACATGTGCTAGGGCCCTGATTGCACCAACAGCTCTTAATTGTCCTGATCACTCTCACCTCCACCGACAGCCCTTGCTCATCAACCCAGGGGTCCTATTTAGGCTCAGGCTGGGCCACCGAGCTCTGGTTTGAGCTATGCTGCAGGACTGGAGTGGTCTGTAGTTTGGCCATGCACTTTCCTGGCCATGAATCCCACTGAGCCAGACTCCAGTGCACAGAATGATTTCTGCTCTGGATCTGCTGTGGATCCACCTGAATCTGACCTGTGGTCTGACTTCAAACCTGCCTCATCACCATGGATGCTCCAGCAATCTGAATTCTCAGCTGAGCCTGGCTGCTTTCTATGGCTTGTCTTGCTTGGGTGCTGTGGATGGGCTCCTGGCTGGTGAGCCCCAGTGCTGCCAGTCAGTCCTTGCAAATGTGCTGGGCACCTTGAATGCAGAAGATTTCAATGCAGTAGCTGAATTTCCTAAATCAATTGATTTAGCCATGGAATTGTCCAGACAGTTTTCAATGTGGGTAAGTGCTTCAGACATATGCCTTTACTTTGAGGGTTTCCTCTCTATTCTGATAAATGGGGATTAAGGAATATCCTGCTCCTGCACCCCATGCAGACCTTGCATGAGAAAGAGGAGTTGCAGCAGCCTGTTTCCAGCCACTGCCTCCTCTGCACACTCCTCAGCTGGGTGCAGTGCAGGAATTTGGCCCTTGACAGGACCCTGCACTCACTGAAGCCAGCCTTGGCACAGGGAGTGTCAGGTCTGTGACCCTTGCAGATGTCAGTAGTAGATGAATAGACATGACCAAGACCCCATAGTATGCCAAGTTTGTAAACTCTTTTTGTCAAGGGCTATCTTTTCAGTGCCTATGGAGCACCTACCTTTGTGTGGTTTTGGTCATGATTCCAGGTGCTGCTGAAATGTAAATACTTACTGGAGTAATATCCAAGCTCCGGCTGCTTTTGTTTTGCTTTTCATAAGCTCACATACTAGAGAGGGCTGGAATTCAGGATTTACCAATAATAGACCCTGCTCTAAAGGGGATGCTGTTGTCATTGGCAGTGTGTAAAGGTGGGTGAGGTATGTTAGCAGATAGACATGGTTACTCTTGGGAATAAATAACTAGGCTTGCTTCTGCGAATGCCTTGGGAAATGTTTAACTGTCCTGCTTGTGGAAATACTTGGATTTACATAATTCATTAGGTTGAAATGATCTCTCAGATCATCGAGTCCAACCTTTGATCAAACACCATTATGTCAACTGGACCATGGCACTGAGTGCCACTCCAATCTTTCCTTAAACACCTCCAGAGATGGTGACTCCACCATCTCGCTGGGAAGCCCATCCCAATGTTTAATCACCATTTTTGTGAAGAAATTCCTCCTAATGTCCAACCTGAACTTCCCCTAGTGCAGCCTGAGGCTACAGTCCTCTTGTACTGTTGTTGGTTGCCTGTTAGAAGAGTCTGACCTCACCTGGCTACACCTTCCTTTCAGGGAGCTGGAGAGAGAGAAGGTGCCCTCTGAGCCTCCTTTTCTCCAGGCTAAACACCCCCAGCTCCCTCAGCCTCTCCTCACAGGATTTGTGCTCCAGACCCTTCCCCAGCTCAGTTGCCCTTCCTGAACTGAAAGGCCCAGAACTGGACACAGCCCTCAAGGTGTGGCTTCACCAGTGCTGAGTACAGGGTGAAGTTGTCCAAGTTCCTAGGTCTTGAAAGAGCTGTGGGGTTTGAAAAACTAGTTTTTGTTTCAAAATCTATTTTGTCATGTGATTTAAATGAGTTATTTCAAGGGGGAAAATTCCTTCAAATCAACCTATTATGTTTTGAAACAAAACCTGAGCCCTTGCTGTGCAAACAATAGGGGCTGCATTGCCAGCATCTCCCTTGCCTCAGCTGCAACAGACCATGCACTTTATGCTGCTCGACTGGAATCCAAACTGTCGTGTCTGAGCGTTCAGGATAAGCTGGTTAAAGTGGTCTGAGATCACAGAACAAGGCTGAGGGCTGCAGTCCTCCAAGCAGTGGGATGAATCCTGGGTTTCAGGGTGTCCTGCTGCCTTTGGTAACTGGTAATATATGGGGTTGTAGCACTCTTCAGTTTGCTCCTTCAGGCAGGGCTTGCACGGCCATCCCAGGTGATCCAGTCTTTAATTCAGCATCAAACAGACTAATATCTCAATCTGTCGTGTTTGACAGAGTTCTTTGTGAGGGAGCTCATTTTTCATGAGCTGCTGCTTTATCTCTCTCTTCCTTTTCCCATTTTCTTCTGTTTCATCTTCCTCTGGCTTCTGTTTTATCTTTCCCTCTGGCCAGCCTGCCTAATCTTTATTTTTTGCTTGAAAGTCTTTTACTGTCTGAAAGCTGAAATTGTGGAGCATATGGGCACTTAATGCAGGCCACCTGTGAGCATCCAGGGACTCTACACTGCCCATGAATTGTCTGCTTGACAACCTCAGTGTAAAATGTTCTGCAACCACAAACAGCAGATATGAGTCAGGCTGCTGCCAAGACATGGTGGAAATCCTAAATTGTTGTGATTCCTTTCTGTCCTGTACATGTTATTTATTTGCATAAATTCAGAGAAGCCTCCTGGATTGCCTCAAAGCTGCAGCTGTTTCACTGAATTAATCTCAACCACCTTGACTGTTTTGTGCTGCAATTTTGCCAGCACCCACTGCAGGCACAGCTGTAGGGCACAGCAATTTGTTTCCATATGTTCTTCACACAGCACACGTAGTAGCACCCAGTGGTGCAAAATGTTACTAGTGGGACGAATTCAAAAATTTTAGATTTATTTATTAGGTGCTTGGAGTCTGGTCTTACAGCAATTTTGTACACAATTTATGCAGTGGAGCTTAAACCTGCAAATACAATGCAAGCAGCAGATAGTCATAATTATGGTGTTAATAAGTGGTGTTTTGTAAGTGGTCTCCTGGCAAGATGTCCCTTGTAGGCTGTTATGCAAGCCATTTCTCCTTTATTAATTGTTGCTAATTATGTTTTTGCTGTGAATGATCCATTAACTAGCTTAGCATGGCAGAGTTGAACAAAAAAAAATNTTAGGATGTTGAAACCATAGTTCTTGGCTGGGTCTCTCACTGCTATTTGCTCCCCTCACATGTGCTCCTTATCACTGTTTATTGCCTTTCAGGCCTCGTGGGCTGTACAGCTTGTAAAAGGAGAATTCAGGATCTGTTCCCTTTCTCTAGAGCAAGTGATTCAAGGTCTAAATTTTTTTTTCAAAGCAACCCAGCTTTTGCTATATGTAAAAGCATATTATAATGATGGCCAAGATGTGATTTGAATGCTTTAAAAAGTAACAATGGCATCAATCATCCACCTGGAAGATGGAGTTGCTTTCAAACAAATCTAGATACAAACTTTTCTGGAGGTGCTCATGAAGGAACAGCTGCAGGTTTCTCCTATAACAAGAACTTATTTTATGGAGCTTGGCTACAATTACTTATCCAGATAAGCAGTGGTACTAGGGGGTAAAAACATTAATTGAAGACTAATGTCTGTATAAACATGTACAAGAGACAGGCCTAATCTGACTGGGTTTCAACATCCTAATAGTACTCTAAAATAGTTTCTGAGTAAAACAGACTCTATAAACAAATATGACTATATGTTTAGACAAACCCCATCTTTGTCTACTGAAGAGTTTACACAATTAAGTGGGAACCCAAACGGAATATGGATTTACGAAGATGCTTTTTTGTAAAGCAAGAATATACAACATATTGTCCTCAAATCCAAGGCTCAGGGAACAAATGGGTCTTTGAAAATATGTCTTGGTAAAAGACCATGAGGAAAAGATCAAGGTGTTAACCAAGCCATTACAAACAAGTGGTGAAAAGAAAAGAAACTGTCTGCAGTTCAGTTTAGCAACACAACTGGGAAAAGAGCAGCCAGGCTGAGACTATTGAAGGCTGTCAGCACTGTCACAGTAGCACAACACAGGATTTGGAAAATCTGCATGAGCAGCCCCCTCACTGCCAGTGTGTGCTGATGCTCCATGGCAAGGACTCTATTGAAACCTCTACAGAGAGCACAGGGAAAAGGGGCAGTATGAAGAATGTCTGGGAAAGCATGAGCAGAATTCCAGTGCTGTGCTGCTCTAGGCAAGAATTACAGACCCTCTCAGTGCACCTGGAGTAGCTCTGGCACTGTACCCCTCCTTGACTCAGGAGTATATTTCTGCAAGAGGAGTAGGGAACTTGGATATTGCAAATACCTACTGCCATGATGCTTATGGTTCTATTCCTTTTTCCTGCTATATTTTATTCCCTTTGATTAAACTTATTTATGTACTCAGCTTTTTCCTTTTTATTCTATTTTAAATTTCCAGTTAAACCCTCCAACTTGTTTAACCAAAGGCTAAAGATAGTAGAGATTAGGAATTGGTCAAAAGTTGTCCAAATTCTTGTAGATTCAAGAGGTGTGTCATGTGTAAATATACAACTGCTTCTCCATTGGGGTGTCACTCATGGCCACAGGGCAGATGCTCCCCTACAAAGGTGAAGGCAAGCAGAGGGCACCCAGATTTCTCCTTTGTCCTCCACTCTGCAGGGAGAGCTGGAAAAAAGCTCTATGGACTGACTCTTTATCTGGAAATCTGGAGGAATTGTTGTGTGTATTTTAAATGGCCTTTAGGTGAAGTGGCTTGGGATGATTTATTCAAGATGGGAAAATACTGGGAAAGGTGATTATGAGCCATGCTCTTCCATAATGATGCAGAGAAAATTGTTCTCAGCTAAGACTAAGAATCTTTCACTTGTGCAGGTGATTCCAAAAGCAGGAAGAATTAAGGACATGGAGAGTCACTTCAGATCCAGTTGTCAGGTCAGTTTGATAGTGATCAATCTCCTCCACATCATCTCCTGTGTCTATTTGGTGTATAAACATAAACTTCCAGGCTGACTGGGACTGTAACTCTGAATAGTGGGGCAATAGGTGCACAATTAGACCACTGCAAGATGGGTGGCACATTTGTGCCAAGCCTCATTTGGCCTCTGGATCAGAAAGAAATGGTCTGTTCTTGCAAGTATTATTTATTGAACATAGATGTACTAGCCTAGCCCCAAAGATTAGAGTTTTCTGGAGGATACAGATTTGGAAGGAATTAGATTAACTAAAGAGTGAATTTTAAAGAGTATTTTTCCTTTAAGCATGATGGGGGTGTTGAAATGATTGATAACCATTTTAATGTAACTAGAGTCTGAGAAAAGTTGGTGGATGAATGCCATTTAAGAGAACGGTTTCAGTGAGATTTGCTTTCAAATACTTTCAAATGTATACATTTTCACAGAATCACTTTTTGAGCAGCTGTTCCAGCTGGATGGTGAATCCCAGATAGCTGCTTTCATACCCTGCCTGCACAATAGCACATATTGCAGCCAAACCAGGGTTGCACTTGTGCATTGCATCTTGCATGTCTATGCCCTACACTGCAGCTTGTTTTAGCAAGAGAATACACTACACTGCTCTGGCCAGAAGATGGCAATGAGAAATGAGGTTTTACCCTTTATTATTTTATCAAGTATTGTACTGTGATGCTTCGAGCTGATCACAGTTTGTATGTCAAATCTTTCCAGGCAGGTT
>VZTT01058404.1:117919-137242 GCA_013400855.1 Buphagus erythrorhynchus | reverse complement strand
TTTTTTTTTTTTTTTTTTTTAATAATTAGAAAACCCCAGCTTCACCTCTACACAGGCAAAGCCACCAATGGGCTGTGTCTGAGCACATCCAGCAGGAGGGAATAAAGGTGGAAGTTAAAAAGCAATTTTCCCTAAATTGATCTTTCATATCTGGTTTCCGTGGACTGCACAGTGGTTGTAAAGCCCAAAACTGTTTAGCAGTTGTGTTTTAAGGACTTCAAGAAGACCAGATGGCTGAAGATTCACTTGAGCACTGGGGCCCAGGGTAGCTACTCCCCTGGGGCTTCAGCTGGCAGGGTTTTAACACTGTAGGGGAGATTTGTTAGAATGTGTTGATTTCTAAAGTAGGAATGTAGATTTAACACAAGGTTCATTGCCAGAGATTCCTCAGCACCAGCGAAAATGAAGCTGTGTAGTTGCCCTTCAGGAGCTGGAGGCACAGGAGAATTATTACTCACCTGTTCCAGGGACATGAGGGTGTTGCTCCTGGTGTGGCAGCCCTGGCTCCATCACGAGATGTATCCCCCAGAGCACTCTGTGCTGCAGCTCTTCTGGTTTTACTCTCACCTCTACAAACACCTTGGCTCTTCATACACCGATAAGAACTTTGTCAGAATCTTCAAAAGACAACGTTTCCCATTAAATTCTTGCTATTGTTTTTTTCATGCTGACTCCTAACACCCATCAGAAGTTGCAGAGCAGGAGTTGGCAGAGGCCAGCTCACAGTTGTAGAAGAGGAAATTCCTCTCCTCCTGTAGTATTCTCCTGCAATTTGACTGCAAAGCTGAGTACCCAAAAGCAGATGGATTTTACTACTGGGGAATAACAGAACTAAGCAGCTCTTCTGCCTGAGTGAATGATCAGTTATTTCAAACTTCCCTCTCAAACAGAAACAAAGGTAGTTAAAGTGTTTGCAAACTCTGCAGTCTCCTTTGCTGATCCCCAGAAAGTGAGATGTGTTTCCAGGAGGAAAATGGACAGCAGGAGAATACTGAAGAGATCAGACTTAGAAGTAAAACCACCAAGGGGACAAGGTCAGAAGTTAAAGAGCCAGGCTGACAGCCTGCCTTATTGCCTGATCCATGTTGATTCCCTCAGGTGATCTCTTGAGATAGGAGCTCATACCCCACTATTTCACAGTCCCACTGAGGTTGTTTTAGCTACACAAACTGACTGTACCTCCTGGACCTGTTATTCTGCATCTCCTTTTTGGGGCAGAACAGCATTTGAGGCTCTCCTTGTAGGGTAAGGGAGCTTATCTGTGGTGTATGTTGTGTACCATGATGGCAATTTAAGTGCAAGTGGTTAATTTTAGCTTCCTTGTTTGCTCTCAATTCAGCAGTTACAATGAAGACTCTCCAGTGTCCTCTGCTGTTCTTTAACAGCTCAACCAGACCTAGTGTCAACAAGGAAGCAGCTAATCAAAGGCTGCTGGCGTAAATGATCAGCACAATTAATGCACATGCCTCCACGGGTGCCCCATGCCCACTCTGTTTGCCTTTCCTTGGTGTTGCATTAATCTGGTACTGCCATCCTCCTCCCATGTGGGCTGATGATCACAACTCTATCATTTTATGTGACTGGAAGTGTCTGAAGCACCATTTTCTCTGCTTGTTATCATTTGCCAGGGCTGAGAATCAGATTTCTTTAGAGACAGTCTGCAGAGGTTATGTCTCCAGTGGGAAAACTTTGGTTAAATAGTCCAAATTGGTTGGTTTGTTTCATGGGACACGTTCTGACACCCTAATTCATGCTTGGGAGGGGTTGACTGTGGTGGTATATGGCAGGATGCAACATGAATGTGTTCATTCTTTTGTATCTCTTCATGCTGAATTGTGATTTTTTGGAATTACTGTGTCCCTCAGTGACTGCTCAGTGCTGGGGTTACAGGAGCAGATCTGTGGAGCCAACACAATCATTGTTTGTGGTGAAGGCTCAGCCAGCAGGATGATGGATGTGAGGCAGAGGCTGAGTATTTGCTGTGGTACCTGGGCTGTCTGTCAGGGGCAAGGATGACCATTCATCCTCTCCTGCCTGTTCCCAGGCACCAAGGACTCAGTGGGGGCATGGAGATACCAGCTGGATATGAAGGTACAGTCAGGAGCTGGTGTTTCAGGGTGTGTGTTCAAGTTTGCCCTTCTGTGCAGACAAGGCTTGTCCCTATCTTTGACCCTGGCACATTTTAGCTGTGGGCTCTGTGGTGCTGGGCTCTTACTCTCCTATCTTATGTAAGACTACAGTGAAGAGGCAAATCTTACCAGGGAATTTCTCTGCTAAGGAGAAGTGAGCAAAACCAGAGACAAGTAAAAAATGCTGCAAATATAGATTCATTGATAGAATAATACCACAGAAAGGTAAAATACAATCATTTCTGTCTTTGCATTTTCCCATTTTTTTCCCCATTGTTTTTATCCTCTTTTCTATAGTTTCTGCTTCTTTACTTTTTACATGCCTCATTCCAGCCTTTCACATGCAAATGTATTTTGGTAGGAGGTGTAGAGACTCCACTGGACTGACATGAGTCCCAGTCCAGCAGGAAGTCTGCTTGAAGTTGAGTCTGCAAAAGTGAGTCTCTATACAGGACATGTGAGCTATACAGGATGTGCACAGAAATCTACCATGGATGGATGCTTTCTTCAATTTTTTTTTTTGACAGAAGAGAGGTGCCAAGCAATCAAAACCTGTTTACACCATGGCAAGTAATAAATAAAGGCTCTGATATTTTAAGCAGTGGGTTGTATAACATTCATAAAGGAAGAATAGGAGTTCAGCCAGCCATGCTGGTTATTCATCATCTTCTCCATCAGTTTAGCCAGTCTCAGGTATTCAGGTTGTTCCTTCTTTCTTTTTATTTATTGATAAGCATTACTTTATTTTCTAGGGAGCACAGAAATAAGAATAGAGAATGAACATAATGATGACGAATGGTTGCTTTGGCCTTCTCTGGGAAGACTGTGATAACCTTGGTCTGGTCTTTGTGTGCTCCTTCTGCCTTGCCATATGAGTTCACTGAGGTGGCCCTAGACTGGCAGACCTCCAAACTGGCGTGTGTCTGACATTGTTCAGTGGGAACACTCTGTGCAGACCCAGGCACGCTCCTCTCCTTGGCATCAGAGGAAAGAAAACAAAAGGCCTTGCTTCCAAGTGTGTTGGCTTTATCAGCACACATGGTTGCCTCCTCTGTCTTCCAAAAGCTGTTTCAACCCCAGGACCAGATCATTGGTACTATCTGGCAAATCCTTCTTCACTTGCCAGCCATAGACAGTTGGCTTCCTTGGAGCTGATGAGTAATGCTTCCCTGCTGCAGGCTGGTTATGAGCATGGACAAACAGCTGAACATCCATAAATCACTAATTATTGTCTCTTTGTACACTTCCTTGCTCAGCTTAAGTAGAGTTTTTGTGCAAAATTGATTCTTCTAGGGCCTTTATCTGTGGGCAGCTTGATCTTCCAGATGAGAGAGAATGTAATGGATACTACTTATTTTGAGAAGAGTTCCAGTTCAGGCATAAAGTATATCACAAATATGTTCTATTTTGAAGTCTTTGACACAAAAATTCTCAGTTTTCCTTGTCCAGTGATTTTTTTTTTTCCAAAAAGAAAACAAAGGATATAATGTCAGTGTCCAACATGACAGAATCACTGTTTTCAGCTTAGCTTTACGTACAATCAGTCAATCTGTAATGGTAAAAATTGATACCAGATTTCTCAGGTTGCTACAAGGGATGAATTACAGTGGAATTGCAGAATAATGCAGTCAGAGGAGGGGCATCCATAATTAGCTAGTGCCTTTTAGAAACTCTCTGAGAGGAGAGGCTTCCAATTGCCCAGTCTTTTTCCTGTGTTGAACCTACTGGTTGGGTGACCAACTGGGAAGTATTAAGTTGGATGTAAGCATCTGGTGCCTCTGATCTGTGTTAATGGGGGATAGCAAGAGACAAACTATTATTCCACTCACATTAAACATTAAACATGAAAGAGTCGAATTAAAATGCCCCAGGAGAAAGGAATTACTTGTGTCTTTTTGATCAGTGGGTGGGTCTTCTAGGTTTGACGCTGGCATGTGTCTGACTTAGTGCACCCAGCTATAAGCTTGAACAGCAGTAGGAATTAAATTATCCTTTCAAAGGGAATGAACACCCAGCTGAGGTTAGTGCAGAAACATGAACAAATAAGTGTGCTTTGAGATGCCTGGGGAATAGCTGCAATTTCTGGATTCTGCTCCTAAATGCATTTGGATGGAGGTAGAAAGTGTGAGGATAAAAGTGAAATTCCATAGTCCTGTTTTATAGGGGGAAAAGGAAAGTGGTGGATCATGCTCCAGCTAATGTTGGCTAGTCTAAGGCAGGTGAGTGCTGACTGATTTTTACTTGCAAGTAGATAGTACATGAAGAGATGGCATCAGATGTGGATTTAGAATCACTGAAATATTGAAAATCTGAAGGTAGAAAGAGACATACAGATATTTTCTGCTCCACATTTCAGTTCAAAGGGTAACTTCAAATTTGAATTGGGTTGTTTAGGCTCTTGTCCAGTCACCTGCTGACTATGTCCAAGGATGCACATCAATTACCTAAATCCTTGCTTTTATTGTAAGGAATTTTGTCTTTATGTAGAAATATAAGTATCCTTACTTGTCTCTGTGTAGCATAGAGAGCATGGGGAGACAAAGGCCAACATAAATATCTCTGAGGGTTTCCTAAAAGGGACTTGAAACTCTTCAGGAAAGAGAAGAAAAATAAGCGAATGTTGATGCTCAGGAGATGAGTTTCAGATTCAGGGCAAATAAGAATGAAAGGGAAAGATGTCCTTCCCTTGTAGCTAAATAAAAAAGGAGCTTAAGAAACCAAGAAAATTAAACTAAAATAATCAAATGCCTCTCACCATTCTGGGCTGTTTTTCCTCCATGAACATTACTTAGCTCCTTGCTTCCCTGTCTCTTGGTTTCCTGTTGCCTTAGAGTCCGAGAAGAGAGGTCTTAGGGAAGCACTTGAATTCCATTCTCCACTTCAGGGCCTGCCAGGGAAGGTAATGGGCTTCCAGCTGCCCTGGACAAGGCTGGTTTGCTGACCCCATGGGCTAGTGGCCAGTACATTTCCTTTGTTTGTTGTAGCCTCCATTGGGATGCAAAGAGTGTGCCAGCCATGGATTTCATTAATTCCACCATCAGTAGGTCTGAATTCATTGCCACTAATACAATGCCTTTTTTCTATGTGCTGTGCCAGGGGTATTTTTTTTTTGACACCATGTGTGACCTCCTGTTATTTCTCGACAAATGTTGGCAGGCACAGCACAGCTGGCAGAGCAAAGCAGCACAGTGTGTCACAAACTGCTGAGTGCATCCATGCTGAAATGAACAGCCAATTCCAGGGTGCACTGAAAATTAAATCAATAAGAAAGAAAAACATGCCAATATTGCTCCCCTTTACTCCAGCTTTGACTGCTGCTCCCACTGCATGTTAACTCTTCTGACTTGGACTCAGGCAATAGCCAGAAAATGTTATCACAGAGTTTCAGAGTTATATTTTTATATCTCTGCTATCCTTCTAAAACTTCCCCAGACTTCTGTAAAACAGGTGTTTTTAAACTGTTCACAAGCAACTTAGCAATTAATTCCATTCTCTGAGCTGATATTTAGACTCTGCTTTTTAATTTTACAGGCCTTGACCTGTTCAGATCATATATTACAAGTAATAACTGTAGTGAATGTTCATTGTTTCCAACAGTGGATAACCCACTTTTCCCATCTTCCTTTCCCCCAGGATAGGGTTCTGTGCCTCTCCTCTGTTGCTGTGGAAGAGGAGAGCAGGGTGGAGTGCTGCAGTTGGTCACAGGCAGCCTGAGCTTTGCTGGTAACAGAAGCAGCTGCCATGGCTTAAACTGCTCAGGTGCAGGACGGAGGACTGGGTAGGGTTGCAGAACATGACTCTTGGGGATATTGGGTCTGCTCCTTTATAAATAAATCACTTTCATGTGCTGAGGAGCAGCTGTGCCATCCTAGGAACCTGCCCTGCACCAGCCATCCTGCATCCAGTCCCAGCCTCTCTGTTTGCCTCTCTGCTCAAGCCACACAAGAGGGCTCAGGCTGCTGGGGTCACCCAACCCCAAAACTCTTTGGCTCAGGGTGGTTCCTGGATTCAGCCCTGTCCCTCAAGGTGGGTAACACACAAACACATCTGGGCTCCTGTCTTATGACAGGATTTTATTGAGCAATTTTATTTTATTATGGTGCATTTAATTCGACCTGTTTTAGGATGACCATGGTAGGAGGCAAGTGTTCATGGGGTAGGTTTCTGCTGGGACACCCTCTGCCCTCTGTCAGAGCCACGTGTATAATTTTGTGTGCTCAGTATGGCACACTGGACTGGAGAGTAGGAGGGTATGTTCCCTGCCAACAGGCCTCTCAAGATGGCAAGGCAAAAAGAAAGAGCTTCAATACAACTATCCTGCAAGCCTGGTTCTTCAGTGGATTGTCATTTTTTTGGCACTGAGGAGAGCATTTTAAGCTGATGAGAAAATGCAATAGACTGATTTACTTGGATGCTTTCAATGTTTCTTTGACTTTAGCCAGGGGAGCCCAAAAGGGGGGTAGAGAAAACCAAAATATAATGCTGCACAAGGCTTGTTTGTATGCACCGGGGCTTGCAGACACTCGCTGAACTTGTACCTGCCTGTGGGCCAAGTGGAAAAAGAGGGCAGAGAGGGAATTTTTGCTCTTGCTCAGATTAAAAGCCACAGTCATCAGCCCCAGGTGGGGCCATCCAGCTTGGAAAAGTTGAGAAAAGTGTGTGTAGTTTATACCTGCTGTCTCTGCAGTCACACTGTATTGCAGAATTTCTGATTGTTGTTGGGCCTCTGGCTCACCCTCCTCTTCCTCCCCTTGGGGATGGGTCTGTGGAGCTGGGCCCCTGAGGAGGCACTGATGAGATGAGGTGTCCTGTGAGCAGAAAAACAAACCTGAAATCTAAAAGGATAGAAAGAAATCCATTTCTTATCTTTTCATGAGCAAATCTTGCTTTTCTCTCTGCTAAAGAGCCCATTCCAGAGCAAAGCAAAAGGTAAGCAGAGACCCTGTTAGGTGCCCCAGGGCAGTGATATGTTGTCAACAGGAGCACCCCATACTTTTCCAGTATAAGCATCTCATTCCTACTCTATTTTCTCAAATTGGCTGGTCTCTTGTCTCCTTGATGTCCCTTTAAAGACTGCAGAAGGGGTCTGTGAGCCACATGAGTGACACGAACTGCTCCTCTGGCTGAGGTGTTTTGATGGCAGAGGATGGGACAGGCAGAAATGAGGACGTGAGGATAAACAAGTCCTGACAAACAAGGAGTGGTATTGGTGGCTCTTAGAAATGAGGAAATGTGACCCATCCTTGTGGCCCCAGGGCTAGCACCAAACCTTGTGCAACAGAAAGCCAAAGAGAGGCAATTGCAGTGTCAGTTCACAGGAGAATAGTGACAGTGACTCAGTCCCTGGTGGCTGCTGCTGCCAGGCACGAGCCCATGCATTTGCAGTTGTTATTCTCATAGAAAAAACCAAGTCCTGGAAGACTTTAACTTTCAATTTGCAGTGCATTGAGGGAACTCATGTCCCTGTTGTGATGGGGAGACCAGTGTTGCATCCCTGAAGCAGTGACACACAGCATGGCTGTTTGTCATGTGGCAGCTCCAGGACCTTCATTATGGCACAGAAACCTGGATCAGCCCTTGGGTAAGGGCTGACTGGTCTTGTGTTCCATCATGCTGCTGCCTCTAATTATACTCAGTCCTATCTGATTAAATGAGACTGGAATTTACTGGCTACTCCTTTTCTTTGCTGCCTGTGTCATTAATATCCAGGGGCCCAGACTCAAGAGCACCTGCTTTTGCAGCCCTTCCACGTTTCTGGTCACATCTTCTGGAGAATTAGTCCAAAGGTTGGGTGTTGGCAACTTCTCCCTTCTTGGATGATACAAAATATCCAGAAGTGCTTCAGGTTTCTGGAGTTGTGGTACTGCTAGTCTTCCTTCTGTGAATTCTGGATTAAATTAGGACTTGCTTTATAGGAAATTTTAGGTAATGTCTGCCTGTATTCACAGCTCAGTCATTTATTTGGGTGTAGCCCAGTAGTCTGAATAGCCTGTGATTTACTGCCACCAGTGAAATGAAACAGAATCACTTTCTCTGATTTATATCCTCTATTGTAGTTAAATATTTACATAGTATCAAGATCTTAGTAATTGAATGGTTTACAGATAGGCAGCAAATGTTTATATACCTCTGGAATGGCCAAAAGGCCATTGAGGTAATGATATTTCATTTTGATAAAAAGTCTTCTACTAAGAAGAAACTTAAAGCGCTCTCAGCTCCATTTTATTCTCGGGGTCAGACTTAGTCATGCTGATTTCAGTGGGTTACTGCAATTCTTACAGACTTTAAAAATGACACAGTTCAGAAAACCACATTTGTTGAAATGAAGCCATTGTGGTGGAGGAACATGGCATCTTTCCCCCAGCAGTATTGTTGATTTCTTCAGGTAAGAAGGCAAGAAAAATTACCAGGCTAATATCACTCTCTGAAGGAAACTGAAGCTGGCAGGCTTGAACAATACCTACCAGTATTAAGTCAGTGTTTCTCCATTCACTTGCAGAAAGGTTTCACTAAACATTTCATTACCCATAAGTAAACAAAATTAGTCCTGTTTCCTGAAGCAAGAAGGCATCCTGTCATTCCTATTTGTTTTGTTTGATTCTACCTCCAAGTGAGGGAACTGGAATTCAAAGCAGGTGCAACAATTACAGGTGAGTTTGAACATTGCTGAGCTGATCTTTACTTACAGTAATATTCAGATCTTGGGAATGATCTGACCTGGATTACACTGTTGCTGAAGGCTTTGTCTAGACTTGGACAAGAATGTGTATTTCTTAGAAAGAGCAGTTGCTTGTGTCTTGGAACTGTGTGGTTTTATAATCAAAAGAGATGTTAACTTTTCTTAAAACCAGAGTCTCCATAGAAGCTTTCCATCAGCATAGATTTTCCTTTATTTTCATCATTTTTTGACATTGGCAGATAATTTTGAGCTCCTGGATTTCAAATTGGACTAGATAAGCAAAAAGTAGGAGAGCAGCAGAAAGGTAGTTATTATTATATTCTGTCTCTTGATTACTGAAAATCATTTTAGCAGCTGTCTTTCATGTAATTCCAGAGTGGATGTTGGAGAAAAAAACAGAAACAATATATGTATATTTTAGGTCCTACTTATAAGTGTAACTTGGAAAAACCTTTTAGAATGAAGGAGGCTGTTGGGGATCCTAGTCTGGGGGAAGGAGAACAAAATTTACTACAGAGTGATTAAGATTTGTGATATAATTTCCTATATAATGGAGACCATATTCCTACCTGGATAGTCTAAATAACTCTATAATATAGACTGATGATTATTTTAAATCTGTAGTAATAAATGTTTCTGTAGAGTCAAGCTTAATATCTGGAGCTTGATATTCAATCAAACATGCAATGCTTTGGAGATTACAAAAGATGCTCTTCTCAAAGGTCACTGGAATTTCTTGGTTTTCTCTGTCCCGGCTGGAAGGCAGTTGATTACCTCTTTATTCTGTATCTGGGATAAACTGCAGTTCATAACATTGGTAAAGGCGAGCTTTCCGTTTGACACTTTCTCTACATACAGTGATATGGGGCAGGATACTTTGAAATTACCTTGCCTGTTACGGAGCTGCCTCACAGCCTGGGCAAAGGAACCTAGCCCTTTTTGTACCCGTAGTGTCACTCATGGTTACCAAGGATGTAGCCCCGTGAAAGCGGTATTTCTCCCTGCTTCCTCGCCCCAGTCGCGTGGGCAGGTAAACATTACCTCCAGATCAAAGCAAGCTCATTTTTCTAACCAGTGCCATCACGTGTGACAGCGTCCTTCGAGCCCTGGTAGCTGCTGGTAAGGGGCCAGGGCTGTCCCAGCAGTCGCACCACGTTTGGGTGGGATATCGCGGGTGTCTCTGCTGGGGACCCGTGCTCGCCCTGCCGCTCTCGCCCCCCGCGCCCGGGGCCGAGCGGCGCGGCCGCTTCAGCACCTTGGCCAGGGGCTGCGGCTGGGGCGGGACTGCCGGGAGCCGGCAGCGGCCAGGGGGGCACCGAGCCCCCCAGGTGTGCACCGAGCCCCCCAGGTGTGCACCGAGCCCCCCAGGTGTGCACTGAGACCCCCCAAATGTGACAGCCTGGGGCCGCAGCCCCGCAGCGGCAATCGGCACCGCTCCACACCTCTGGGTGTAACTGCGTTGCTGCGGCCCCGGCTGCGCGACTGCTGCTTTCTACACAGCTGGGCTCGGGTGGCACATCGCTGACAGCACATCTGGGACGCGGACAGCACATCTGGGACGCGGACAGCACGTATGCGATCTCTAATGGGCTGCTAGGCCCCCATTCTGCACAACTGGAGGCTGGCTTTGATTGCACTGTTTGTGCTCCTGAAAGCATCACAAAGCTCCCAGTTCCTGACCCTGTGCTCTGTGATTACTAACGGGGAATCATTTCATGGTGGAAGATGTTACACATGCAAACATTGTTTAGTAAATGAATATTTAGAGTGATGTTTGATTAGTAACAGCTTTGGAGGCAGCATTTGTTGGGAGTTTAAGTTAACCATACCAGTACTACAGCCACACTTGGAGTGGGATTTTTAAAAATAAATTAGGGAAAATGGGGACCTCAGACCTCCCAGCTCTTCATGCTCACACAGATTTTTATAATCTGTTCCTTGTGAACTATTATCCCACTGATTTCCTTGTGCTGTGCTGTGTTTAAGTATTCAGCCTTGAAATAACTCAGTGATGCACAACTAATGAAGCAGAGGAATGACTGGAGAGATGGTATTTTAGGTGAATCACAGCTCATTCCTCAAATTATTTATAGACTGCTCTCTCTTTATGACAGGGTGTCAGCTACCCGGCAACAGGCCAGAGTGTTTATGAATCATCTCATAGACTTAGTATGGCTTCTAGATGAGGGCAGAAGAGATTAAGGAAGGCTCACTGTGTCTTTTCATAAGCAATAAGCCATCTCCATTCCAATGAAAAATCTCTCTGGTCCCAGCTGGTGCATGGTTACCAATAAACCTGCTCATGATCAGAAGGGAAAGTTAATAACTAACACAGGTTTTCTTTGTTGTCAAGTAGAGCTGAGTAGATGTTTGAATTTTTTAATCCGGCTTTTCTCTCTCATCTCCAGTCTCTTTATGTGACACCTCAGTGCCATTTTGCAGTTCATCATTTCAGAGCCAAAGTCAGGACTACTCAGAGTACTATAATGAATCAGGTTGTCCTGGATCAGGCTGCTCAGCTTCCTAGGAAGGTATAAGTCTATTAAGTGAGAGAGCCAGATGCTGCAAAAACAACAGACTAAAAGGACAATATTTCCCTCTGTCCTTGCTGTTTGGTAGCATGGCATCTATTCCTGAGTTAAAGCAATAATGGATCACTGCAATATGCTGTGCAAGCCCAGGCTGAAATGAGCACACCTGTGGCTGTCAATACAGTTGGATCTGGTATCATAAAAACATGGCATGTCCTTGTGAGGACACTTGTGACTGCAGGAAATTAAGGTCCCTTCCATATCTGGGGAGATATGTAGGCACCAGGTGGATGCTGTGCTGTGTGAGCAATAGCTGCATGGTTTAATGGGTGCTAAAGTGGGCAGAAAGAATTGCATCAATTGGATGTTAAGTTTTATTAGACATAACTTAGTGACAGTGGTAAAATTGACATTCAAATATAATCATGGCCTTTTTAAATCACAAAAATCATGAACATCAACATATTAAGTGTTAAATTAACTTCCATTTCTGTTAATGTACCTTTCTAGAAACATGGATTATTATAAACTATGCAGCTGCACATGTTACATTCACATAATAAAGCAAACTTCAAATAAAAAAATAAAAAAAAAATAAAACAAATTATGTTAATACAAGATGAATACTTACAGACAAGGAAGTTCACTGCTGCTCAAAGAATCATCCAGGGCCCCATGGCCATTCAAGTCATAGTTCCCCATCCTGGAGTTTTATGGGCCTGGTACTGATTCTTGGCAAGAGGGGACTTCTTAGAGTTTGCAGCAGTAAAAGTTGGGTTTTCTTGTTAAATAGCTATGAACGGGTCCAATGGTGAATTCCATAGAATCCAAAGCATAGAAACCAAGTGTAATACCAGAGGCAGTATCAGAACCCAGAACTTCTGCCTCCTGGCCCTCATTTCCAGCTGCCTGTTTTTTGAAATTTGAAATACAGTACCAAGCTGAAACTTGTCTCTGCTATCTCCTGGCTACCTAGTTGTAATGGCTGTGTGAAGAACTGGATTTTGTTTCCACTTTTTGCTTTCATTTCCATTGATCTCTAGCTACCTCTGGGGCACAGGAATGTGTGACAGACTTCCCTGGGCTTTACCTCAGACATTCCATGAGCAGCAGAGTGGCTTTGAATCTCTTTCTCCTCCTGGGAATGGATACAAAATGACAAACGGGGAGGATCATGCACAAAGCAAGACTGAACACCCATTTCAAAGTTCCATCTAGGCTTTGTACTAGCAAGACCTTTTCCTCCACATCTTTGCAAGTCAAAGAACTGCACCACATTAATGCAGCTTCAGTGCTTTCAGGCCCAAGGAACTCATGGGGACACAGCAGGTTCAATCAATATACCAGCCCAGCACCAGCCCATGCAGTAACTGTCCTCACATCCCACCACGTGACAGTATCTGCCATGAGATGCCTTCAGCCTCTGTTAATTTTCCAAACCTATTATACCTGTAGGAAGGCAGGATTTTCAGAGGAACCAGGCAGTTTAGAGTGAGGTAAGCTGAGCAATATTTATCTAAAGGAATGGTTTGATCACTGGGCTGACTTGCTTGCTGTGGGTTGGTGTTACACAAACCCTGTTTCTATTCTTCTTCCTGTAACTCAGGAAATACTGCTTCAAATGGTGGTGTCAGGGTAAAACAAATCCCTCTTATTTGTTAAAATACTTTGGGCATTGTTCTGTTTCCTTTCCAGCATGCTCCCTCTGCTCCAGAGCCCAGCAGCATCATTACCATAGATGACTTTGCTCAAGCAGTTTCCTACACCAGAATTTTAAGTTTGCATGTGCAGGTCAGAAGCATCCATCAGTTGAAAGGAGCAACTCCATGGGATCCTCTACCCAAATGAATTCCAGTAAAGCCAGGCTCAGAAACAAATCTCTTCAACAGGACTCAGCTCCTTCATATAGAGTAAAATTCAGGAACCCACAGGAAAAGAAGAGGATTTATTTAGGTAAATTATTCCCCCACATTCATAATTTACTTGCTATGAGACAAAGGGTCAGTCACTCTTGTACAAAAGGCTGGCAAAGCCTCAAGCATCAGCTTGTTCCTACTAAAACTCTACTTCAGGATTGTATCAAAGATCTGACACTTTTCTTCTGGCTCTCTGCAGGAGAAGTTCTCACATGCAATGATATAAAAATGTGGAAAGGAAATGTCAAGCAAATGGAAAGCTTTTCTCTCTCTTCAGAGAAAAAAAACCCCAATTTAAGATTTGTTGGTAGGACAAAAGCACTTATTAGTGCTGCTGACTCCATAGCATTGAAATTCACACATAATAGCATTCTATAGTGTTAGAAAACATAGATATTTCTCTACTTCTGTTTTACAGCTGCTTTGAGAGATGTGGCATCTACAGCTGTGTTGGGTGTAGTCCTCTGGCCACACTATTCCCAGTTTGCTGTGCATCCCCCACATCACCTGTACAGGGGTTCCCATCACACACTCAGGTTAAGTCCAGGCATTTTCTACACTACCACACACATCAACAAAAACTCCAGTGACAAGAGTATTTTCTTCAATGCTTTCTTATATAGTGGGGCAAGGGGAGAATAATAGAAAAGAAACGCATTGAGAAAAAAATGAGTTGTTTGTAGGCCAGGATTTTTTTTCAACTTTCACTGAAAAGCAGAAAAGTGTTACAGAAACAGTGGTCCTGTCTGACCAGTCTTCATCAATTGACCACAATTTTCTGAACTACAGCAAGCCCTTCAAACAAGTACTTGTATTTATTCCATAAGCATTGGTTGGTTTGGTTTTTTTGGGTTTTATTGATCTTTTGTCATGGTTTTCTTTTGCAGTGGTTATTGTGTGGGTTTGTGGTGTTTTTTAGTTTGGTTGGCTTTTTAATCCAGTGAAATAATGCCTACAATCAATGCTTTCAAATTGCTTATTCTGGAAGTCTGCCACAGTTACTTTAAAGTAACTACCCAGAAATACAGTTTGTTTATTTAGAAGTCCTTTGGGAAATCATTACTGCTCCTGATGGAGTGTCTCAAATATTGCAATTCTAAGGCACAATATTAGAAGATATTTTTATCCTCTAAAAATAGAGGAATATCCAGTTTTCTATAGAAAAATAAGCCACTGAAAGAAAATCCTCAATTTTGGTTATTTTTACTAGAGTCCTTCCTCAATGTCAGTGGCCCCATTCTGAAAGCAAGAATAACCAAGTTATTCTATTTTGAATATTTAGGCATCAAACTACTGTAGAACTGAAGACAGAGGTAACAGAAAACAGTACTGGTGAACTTCCTTTATGTCCATTGACTTCATATCATCAAATCGTTCATATCATTTAGTAACACTACTGAAAGTTAAGCCCTGTGCAGTGCTAGAGCACCTTCTCTCAGAGAGTTTTAATCTCAAAGCAGTGCTGGTCTTACCCTCAGACCATCACAGTCTGGCATACAGAGAGGCAGGAGCTGGCATTGAAGGCTGGGGTTCCCAAAGACCCACTCCAACCACTAAGTGATACTGCCTCCCCAAATGTAAACTCCCTTTATTGACAGACAAAATACCTTTAAAACATACTAGTAAACACATCAGTCTCTTAATGACTCCTTAGGAAGATCCCCTGCACTTGCCAAATCACTTGTAACTAAGTAGCCTCCAGGCATTAGAAGTAAATCCTGTTTTTATTTTGAGGCATTTTCAGAGAGTGTGACAGCACCATGGAACTGCAGGTAAGTCAGCCTTGTGCAGCACCTAAGGCAACCATGGGTACTTGTTAAATCCAAGGCAATCTGAGTAGCCAAGAGACACATAAACCATTTAGAAACTGCTGATCCTCAGCCTCCTTTGTTATCTGTGGATATCTGTGAGAGAGGTGCTATTTCCAAAGTGAGACAGGTGTATTCCCAAAGTGCTTTCCAGTTTGGTGCATGTGAGAGTGGTCATCAAAGCTGAAAGCCCTCCAGCCTGGAAACTACCAGTAACAAGGAAGAGCTTATGATAAAAACCAAGGAAACAAGTAAAAGCAGGTATCTCAACACAGAAAAAGAATCCAGTTTGAACATCTGGGGCAGATAATAGTCCAAGTGCAATCTGGAGTCACATCTGTGAAAATCTGTGAGGGAATGAGGAGTAGGTTAGTGAGAGAGTAGCATTTCAAAAAGCCCAGAAGAGCTCTCTTTTTCTGCCTGAACTTGTCTCATGCACAAGGTAAAGTGTGACTCCTACATCCCCAATGGCTGAGCCTTGATCCAGGTGCATCATTCAGCCTGCTTGGGCACCCAGGTGAATCTCCATCCCCCATCGTCGTCCCTGCGCACAAAGGCCTGTCCTTGGTGGAAGCTGTGTGTTCTCACGTTGCGGTGGGGACTCAGGGACGTTGTGAAGGCCACTTCTGTTTTGTTGGGTGACAAACCACCAGTCAAATAAGGCAACTCAAAGGCTGGGAGGGAGGAAACACTTGGCACTGGTGAGGAGATGCATGGTGCTGAAGAAAATTGAGGGAGGAAGGGAGAATCCTCGCTGCATGGATGGGTGCTGCTGCAGCCTGGAGGCACATGGCTACAGCTAAACACTGCTGCTGCTCCTTCCCTGTGCTCATAGTCCACTGCTCCCCCAGGGCTCAGGCAGTATGTGTCTGTTCCAAGGTCTGTGGACAGGGCACTGTAGTTAGCTGAAGCTTCATCAATGGTGTTCACATCTTTTAATCCTAAGGTCTGCAAGACCCAGCTGTCCACAGCAGGGCTGGCTTGCTCTTCACAGGCAGTGAATTCATTGAGAAGGTTCCTTCTAGTTTTGGAAGCATGAGGAGTTTCTTGAGGAACAAAGCAGTGGTCCTCTTTTAATCTCCTCTTGGTACTTTTGAGGATAGCACAAGCTTTTTGCCCATGGCCAGACAGTAGTTTCTATTAAAAAAACCAAAACAATAAGGTGGAGACAGAAGATTAAACTTTGAATTTGAATACCTGAAAGCAACACGTTTCTGACCTCAGATGCACAAGATAGTTACTACTTGATTACTACTGTCCTTACAGTGACGCTTTTTTTTCACCCTCTGCTTAAACATATGGGTATCACCAACTATTTTGTATCTTTACAGTGTCTGCAACAACTCCATCCCTGAAAGAGAAGTGTGTGACTATGTCAGTAAGATCTGTGCTTTGATGGCATTCCCAGCCCTGTGCTCCCACCTGGCTCTGTAACAGCAGTGCTTGGCAGGTGAGCAGGGCATGACGGGCAAAGTGGCAGCCTGACAAAGAGAGAGGATGCAAAGGTAACTCATGCTGGAACAGGGTGATCCTGACAAGGCAGTGCTCAGAGCAGTGGCCTGAGTGGCACTGCACTCGTAATTCACCTCAGTTGTCATTATCCCAGCACAAGAGCCCTTCAGGCTTCCAGGTATGGTCAAAGGAAGGCAAGAATAAACAAGGAAGCTCCCCACCATGTCCTGAACTCACTGCTCAGACACCTCCCACGACAGTTCCACACTGGACCCTTCTCCATATGGGGTCATGTCTCCCTGCTGTGCCCAGTGAAGGAGAACTTTTCTACTGCCTGAGCCAGGTCTGGCCGTGGGAAGGAGGACATCATGCTAACAACTCATCAACAGGATGGAAAAGGAAAGTCTCCTATGTCCAACTGTCTGTCTTGTTTACCTCATGCCCAATCCACAGAGTTGAGCAAATAATCAATAGTTCAGTTTCATGGGCAAGACTGGAATAGCAAAAAATGTCTTTAAGCTGACAAGAAAGAATTATTTTCTTTATTTTTGTTTAGCTGAGAGACAAAGAATCCAAAGGTTAAAAGAACCATTCACATTTAGTTACACAGTATGTTTCATCCAACTTGAAATGTTTAACTTTGTATTTCACCATTAAAAAAATACAACACACACACACAACTTTTTAATTAATAAACTGGAAAAAAATAAATCCTTATCAAAGGGATAACTGACAAAGCAGAGACATTAAAACATATATACTCAAATTTGAACTTTTTACAAAAAAAAAAAAACCCAAAACATTAGAGGGAATAATTTTACCTTGACTATATAATCTTAACTTACTTATAGCTAACTAATAAATTAAACTTAATTATTCCAGGTGCTACACTGTCTCCAGAATCAGAACCTGACAGGACATCATTTCTGGAGGAAACTGCCACCTTTGTGAATTTAAATGTGAGTGTGAGTTGCACTGCAGGTTGTCTACACTCTTAGATTTTCCATATATTTTACTGGCCTGTACCTAATCAACCTGTTCCTTCTGCACATATTTGTATGACAGGTTTGAACACAATACCTTGGCTTTTTCTTCTAAACACTTAATCAGGGCAGAATTCAGGTATTGTCGGAGGTTATTATTTTCTTCATGTAACCTAGCAAGTTCCTCTTCCTTCTGAAGCAAAGTATCTTGAAGCTGTGGAATAGAGATATTGATGAATAGGTGTTGACTCTGTAACTTAATAGCAATTGCCCTCTGGTACAAGCTGCTTGGATTTGATGATCTGGGTGTTTGCTTTGTGAGCTCAACCCACCCCCTTCAGCCTCTTGTCTCTATAAATCTAAGTGGCATGACTGTTCAGTTTTCACTTTTGACTTCCTTTAATCTTTAAGTGAGTGTTTGAGAGGATTACTCTGAAAAAACCTGTAACCGCAGAATAATAATAGAAAAGAATTACAGGTAGCCCTGTGAGCAGCCAGAAATGGTCACGGCATGAGAGCAGCTTCAGGACCTCCTCTTGAGCTGCAGTAAACATCCCTTTGCACCCCTCCTTCCCATTTATAGCTGGCTGGTGAAAAAAGGGAGGAGGAGTTGCAAAGTAATAATTTATGGGGGTAGCGTGCAGAAGGAAGATGCAGTTACCACTCTTTATGATACAGCAGTACTCAGTCATCTCTTCAATTCTGCACCCTACTGTGCCAGCCCTGGTACATACACAGAGTTGAGATAATGCCTGGTATCAAAAGCTGAACAGGAATGGCAGACACCTAACAATTTTCCATGGGAAATCTAAGTGTTTACAGATAGATTTTTAGCTCCTGATCATAGCTCTGGAGACCTCTTTAGGAGGACAGAGAATCTTCTGCCAAGGACCACAGGCATCTGCTGAGCACAGCCTCAGTCAAGAACATACTTAAATGATTGAGGCAGAGCCAAAGAAAGAAGGACAGTGACATCTGGAAGTACGGTTTGATTCCAGGGACCTTTAAGCTAATATCTGAATT
The DNA here is from genome assembly GCA_013400855.1 of Buphagus erythrorhynchus. Classification (NCBI taxonomy): domain Eukaryota; kingdom Metazoa; phylum Chordata; class Aves; order Passeriformes; family Sturnidae; genus Buphagus; species Buphagus erythrorhynchus. The sequence continues at coordinate 118,721 of VZTT01058404.1, read as the reverse complement.
TTCACTGACTTCACTGTGTCAAAACATCATTCCAAGTACTTAGTCAGAGTCAGCAATCTGGAGTTCCTTCATCTAAGACAGCTCAGAGTTTCTTCTGTCTCTTGTTGGGATTTACAAAAAAAATGAAAGAAAAGAGAAAATAAAGGGAAACCTGTTGGTTAAAATGGTTGATCATCCATGTAATTAGGCAATTCTGGTAGAATTTTTTCCCATGAAGTTAAACCTGGTGGAATCAGGTGGACGCACACTATGTATTTTTAGCCAACAGCATCATCAGAGCCTGAGGGATCCCCTGTTCATGTCCCTGGTTTTCTTTAGTGCCAAGGCTGCTGCTGCAGTATGATGTAAGAAGGGAGGAATGGATAGGAAACCCCACAACAAGTGTGAAGTTGGTCCAACCTCACAGGACAACATGGAGGAGACAAATACTTCAAGCAAGGAACAACAGTTTTGTGTCACTTCCGACACACGTGCCAGTGACAGGAGACATGCCATAAGGCAAGCCAGAAGGTGCCACAAGTGATACAAAGTTCGGGACCCTCGTGGGGTGAACCTGGGGGTGCTGGAGGGCGCGGAGCCTTTACCTGCTTGTTTCTGTAGAGCTGGGAGGACAGCTGGTCTCCCTGCCACGCCGCGTCCTGGGCACTGAGCTGCGGGCTGCAGAAGTGGCCTGCGGACCAGAGCGAGTGTTAGCCCAGCCCGGCCCCGCAGCGCTCCCAGCCGGCCCCGCCGCCCCGGCGGCAGCTGAGCGCACTCACCCGGCGGCCGAGCGTCCCGCCGGCCCTGGCTGTGCGGCGGCTCC
>VZTT01058404.1:78838-115838 GCA_013400855.1 Buphagus erythrorhynchus | reverse complement strand
TTTTTGTTGTTGTTGTTGTTGTTTTGTTTTGTTTTTCCCCCAACAGACGCATTTTAAAAAGGCCTTGCACACTGAGCCTACAGTGCCTGGGGTCACCCTTTAGCTGTCTTAATCCGCAGCATATCTGGTAACTGCTGTGATAACCCACTCCCTTCAGATGCCAGCCACTCCGCACGGCTGTGTCCTTGGTTGGCTACTAAGGGACAGCAGCTGTGTGACACACGCCCAACACGCGCCAAGGCCGAGCGCAGCTCCTCGGCCGGCTCTGGTCCCTCTGCGCTCTGCTGAGCTGCCGCAGGGCGCTGCGGCACCGGCGGCTCCCTCACACCGGGCACGTCCCAGGCAAGCACCGCTGCTCTGGGTAACGGCCCGGCGGAGGCGGGGAAAGCCGGCAGGGGAGAGGTGCAGGGGCGGGCAGGCTGGAGGAGCGCTCAGCGCCCGCAGCAGCCTCGTGCGAGAGGCGAACGCCCTGTGGGTCCCGCTGGGCCCCGCCAGCGCCTCCGCGCCCCGCAGCGCGGCCTGAGACCGCACCAACCGCGGCCATGTTGGGGCTGCCCAAGGTGGCGTCATCAGCGCGCGCCGCCCCCGCCGCGCGGCGATGGTGGCGGGGGGAGAGGCGGTCTGTCCTGAGGGGCCCGGGCAGTCCTATCCCTGTGCCCGGACTGCCCCATTCCCTGTGCCCGGACTGCCCCACTCCCGGTACCGGGACTGCCCCATCCCTGTGCCTGGACTGCCCCATCCCTGTGCCCGGACTGCCCCATTCCCTGTGCCCGGACTGCCCCATTCCCTGTGCCCGGGCTGCCCCATTCCCTGTGCCCGGACTGCCTCACTCCCTGTGCCCGGACTGCCCCATCCCTGTGCCCGGGCTGCCCCATTCCCTGTGCCCGGACTGCCTCACTCCCTGTGCCCGGACTGCCCCATTCCCGGTGCCCGACGTGCCCACTCCCTGTGCCCGGACTGCCCCATTCCTGTGCCCGCACTGCCCCACTCCGGTGCTCGGACTGCCCCATCCCTGTGCCGGGACTGCCCCATTCCCGGTGCTCGGCTCCGGGCAGCTCGGGCCGTGCCCGCCTGGCCCCGGACAGGGTGAGGAGGGTGCAGAGGAGCCCGCAGCGGGTGCAGAGCAGGGATGCCATGCGCTGGGGGTGCCCCCATGTCGCCCCGAGGCTCCTCGCCGCTCCACTGTCGGGGCAGCAGCACAGAGAGGAGAGTTGGTGTCTGAACAGCACATCCAGGGGATAATTAGGGGTTGGAGCAGCTCTGTTATGAGAGACTGAGGGAACGGAGCTTCCCCTTAGGGGATCTCATGAATGCGTATAAATAAGAGGTGGGGGTCAAGAGGAAGGTGCCAGACTTTTCAGTGGTGCCCAGTGACTGGAAGAGGAACAATGGCCATAAACTCGAACACAAGAAGCTTCACCTGAACACCTGGAAGAACTTCTATTGAGGGTGACAGGCACTGGAAGAGCTGCCCAGGAAGGGTGTGGATTCTCCCTCTCCAGGGACATGTCAAACCCACCTGGAAGGCATTGTTGGGTCTGCACAGCTGGTGTGGTGTTGGCTGGGGGATGACAATGCTCGGCTTTCTGAGCTCAAGGAATTCAAGTCAGATCATCAAGGTTGATATGCTGGGGAGTGAAACATAGTACATGGGTAAAAGACAACCAAATCAGAGCCTTGGTAGGTTTGGGGAGATACCTTTGGGTGACAGCCAAAGAAAGAAAAATGCTATTGTTGTAGGAGAGAAACACCTGATTCTGCAAAATGGTGCATGCATGGTCACACATGATGATGGAAGAGATTGAAGTCACACATTGATGTGTGTGTGCAAAACAAAACTAAGTAACAATAATCTGCTAATTTTCCTCTTCATCTGGAGCTCTTACTGCTTATTGCAGTTAATGATGGACCTCTTTAATTAGGAATAAAATTCTGAGGCAAAATATTTACCAAGTCTACAATATTGCTTCGTTGGAGATTTCACTTTGAATGTCATAGCAGCTCTTTTCTGAAGTTCTGGGAACACACATATAAGTGTATTGCAGCATGTTAATTACTGTATGTTCTTTGTACCTATATTTTCTTCTGTAATTTCTATGATGTTTTTTGTTTAAACAACACTGGTGAAGCTAATCCTTCAGATTAATAATTTAAAAAAATAAAACTTTTTTTCTGATTTATCCCTTTTTTATATAAAAATGGCATTAAAGTTACATTTTCATCATAGTGAATGGGCTCTCAGAAGGGATGGTACACAGAAGAAAATAATATTTACAGGTAGTTTAATACAAGTTTTATACCAGGCTTACAACAGTTACAGTATGGGTTACTTTGCATGCTGACACCTGCAGTGGTGTCCAAACCCACCCCAATTCCTCTTTACTTGTCCTGCCATATTACTGCTACAGTGCTTCTTACCTGTGTTAGGAGTGGTGAAGTGAATCAGTGACAAAACAGAGGNCAACTTTTTTTCTGATTTATCCCTTTTTTATATAAAAATGGCATTAAAGTTACATTTTCATCATAGTGAATGGGCTCTCAGAAGGGATGGTACACAGAAGAAAATAATATTTACAGGTAGTTTAATACAAGTTTTATACCAGGCTTACAACAGTTACAGTATGGGTTACTTTGCATGCTGACACCTGCAGTGGTGTCCAAACCCACCCCAATTCCTCTTTACTTGTCCTGCCATATTACTGCTACAGTGCTTCTTACCTGTGTTAGGAGTGGTGAAGTGAATCAGTGACAAAACAGAGGCTCACTTACACTCAGGATATTAACCTATAGACAGGTACACACAGGCACTTGCATGAATCTCTGATCATATTTGTGAATCAAAGGTGGGAGAAATTAAACCTGATGAGACTGATTTGCAAAAATGCTATTGAAAGGGAATTTATGCAGATACAGGTCCTGGCTGTTTTTCTGATCAGTCTTCCTCCTTGAACGCAGGACTAAAAGGCACTTCCCAAATCCAGTCCCCTGCTGTTGAGACATTCTTAAACTTTTCAATCTCCCTCTTAAAACTAATTAGGTTATTTTCCTTATGTTATTCCCACTGTGAGGCTACACCGTACTCTGAGCTCTGATGGCTAGACACTTTCTAGTTTCCAGGCTGAATGTATTCATAGCAGGTATAATCCCTTTTGTGCTTGTGCCAAACTACTGCTCCAGTTTAGGCACTTCATCTCCCTCTCCAGTGTTTAGCCTTGATGTCTTTGCAAAGCACTGTCACACATTGTCTTTTCCTTTAGGTCAAAGAAGGCAGGTTCTTTTACAATCTTTCCTAACCTTAGGAACTCATCTCAGAAAATATTCCAGCTGATATTAACCTGTTTCTCAAATGGATGACCAAAGTTACTCAAGCTACTGTGTAACAGATCATTGTTTAGAGAAAAGCATGGGGAAATCTTTCTCTTTTATATCTTTCTGGTATTTTTTAGGGCAGTCTTTACCTTTCTCATCACTCACACCAGTTACTAGTCTTGAAATCATGGTCAGGTGGCAGTGAATACATCTGTGGGCTTTATTTCCTGTAAAATGCAGTTAAGTCAAACTGAGTCTTCAGTGCTCTTGGGCTTCAGCTCTGCTGTGTTGATAATTTTTGGTAGTGTGGAGTTTCACGAGAGTTTAGTATAAAGAAAAAAGATGACCACAAAATGGAAAAACCACAAAACACCTTTCTGGGTTTACCTGCAGTTTCTCACAGCAAGAGTGGTGAGTCAGTGACTAGATGATGGAATTTATCTGAAAAAGTTGAAGGTTTTCTAAATAGATAATGGCACCTTTTATGTATAGAATATTCTTACAGGAGAAATGTTTAAGAACTATGTTTGAATAACATCTGTGCCATGTGTTGTGTCCACAAGTGCTCCCCCATCTGTTATCACCCCTGCTAACAGCAAATCTTGGGTCTCTCCTGTGGATGTAGCTGTTGTTTCAAAAGGAACAGCAGATCCCTGCTTTGAAGAGAGACCTGTTAGGTAAGCACAGATAACTGCTTGTGAGACTTGCTCTTGTGATGCTAGTACTGCTTTTTAGTCTTCAAAATTTCCCTCAAATTTCCAATCTGACTTTTTAAATGGATATTAGTGGCTTTAGCTTTTTCTGTTTTGCCTTGTGTGCCATTTGATGTGTTATAAACAACAATCTATGGTGTGTTTGTCTGGATTTGTTAATTGTTTTTCTGTTTTGCCAGCCATCTGAGAAGCAGTCCTCTAGATTGCACTTAATTACACCCCCAGGTACAGGAATGAGGTTTCCTTGAAATGGAAAGGCAAATGGAAAAAGTGCAAGTTTTATGAACACAGAGTATGTTTACAGAATTCACTGCTTGCAGAATGTCACTGAGAGTGAGAGGATAAACAAATGATGAGTTTTATAGTTCTGGGGTTCTCTTTTGAATGTTTTCATTAATTCTACTGCGTATATTGACCTTTTGTCAGAGGAGGACATTAATTGCACTGGTTTAGTATCCTATGGACATGTTCTCTCAGAACGTATCCCAGGCTCTATTTATTGCCTGTTTTTTGCCCTTTCCTTTGGCTGGAATTGTATCATAAAAGAACTCTGAGGTCCTGATCTCAGGGCTGGCTTTTGATGAGCTATTGGGTTCTCCTGAAAACTGCCAGTGAGAATTTGTTAGTGTTGCCAATCTGATTGGTGTATAGAAGAGAAATATGTTCTACTTCTGGGTCTGATGTACAGTTTTATAGTAGCACTTAAATGCCTGAATCTTCAGATCACTCATTTACGGTATACACCTAAGTCAGTGTCTGCATCTTTGTTTCAGTTCCTCATCTATCAGTCAGGACTGGTGTGTCTGCTTAGATTTCACATTTCTGTAATTAAAAATGTCCTCATGTAGCCCCTGGCCAAATGAGTCCCTTTGTTCTTTGGCTGAGACCAATTGGCTCCATAAGAGCAAATTAATTGTGAACTGATAATTTTTTGTGATGTATGGGAGTTTTAATATAAACCATGATGTAGTTATGGAAGCAAAGCCTGTTCTTTGCTGGCATCAGCAGCACACTGCCGCTGTTGATGTCCCTCATTCCAGAGGTTCCCACTGCACTGAGCTGCCATTCTGCAGCTAAGTAACCTTTACATCAGAGAAAGTGATTCAGCAGTGCAAACAAATGCACTGAGGTAGTCCCAGGGTTAAATAACAGATGGCAGAAACAGTTTTTCTTGAGTGTGCTCAGAGTGTTGACCATCGTGGTTTGGGGGAAATTGTTGTGCCTGCCAGAGAAAGACCCATGTGCTGAAAAGCCATGTTTTTCTCCATGGTGTTTTCTATTGAAGTCAAACTATTTTGCAGGGAGACCTGCCAGAAAAGCTTAGCTTACGGGTTTAGTCCAAATTAGGATGAATTTTCATGGGACCAGATACAGAGCTGAATGGGGCCTCGTGTCTAATCATCCACTGATGTGTGCATCTGCCTGCTTCTAACCTGGCCTGTGAGCTCCTCCTGTGTGAACGGTGCTGCCAGTACCAATGCACTGGGCTGCACCTATTTAACAGTGCTTTTCCTCTTGGCTGTGGCTCAGGAGTTGGCAGTCTGGCTTCTCTCCATCTTGCTTTGGGTGTAGAGCTGGGCACTTTCCATTCTTGGCTGGCAGTTGGGATGTTTGGCAGAGATCTCTGATCTGAGTAAATATGTGTGAGGGCATCTCTTCATTGCAGAGCTGTATGGCATTGCCTTCCCTAATCAATAATGGAAGAAAGATTCTAGGACGTGTGTAAATGTGTTGGGGGTCAGAAGGTGAAGGATGTTGTTGTCATGAGCTGAGAAAGATGTCAGGGTTTTTGTGCATACTTTTCAAAGGCTGAATTAAAGCAGTAAGTCACTGGGGAGATACCCTAGTAAAACAGCTCTGTCTGTACACACAAAATTTCCAGCTCCTAGTCCATGCAGGTAGTGTTCGATGAACTGGTGATGAAAAGGAATTAGTTGGCTGGTAATTAATCTAAAAGATTGGCAGAGGATTTTACAGGCTTACACCAGAGCTGGCTGGAGACAATAATCTCTTTTCCTGAAGAATGCTGAGGTCCTGACGCCCAGCTCGTTGGAATGAAACCTGAATGCTTTTTAATTCTCTGTGAGAGATTTTTTCTTTCCCCTCTTTGGTTTTTGTTTTTAGGAAGGAACAAAATGTTTCATTGTGATTTTGTCAATTATTTTGATATAATGGATTAAAAGAGTAAATGTCTTCCAAATCCCAAAGCCTTTTAAAAGAATTCCATTCAAAACACATCAGAGCTGTTTTCTTCCCTGAATTTTTGCTGAAATTTAATTTTAACTGAAAGTTTACACACTTCAATGGCAGCATGACTTCCCTTGTAGCAGTGATGTGCAGTGGATAATAATTGCAGACAGGATTTTTTGGGTCCAGTTATGTTTTATGCTGTCCTGGAGGAGAAAGGGATGGGGGGAGGTTTGTATCCATTTGGCAGCCTCATGCTGTGCCAAAGCAATGTAAAAAGGCCTGAGAGTGAATAAGGAACAAGAGAAGTATTTGGTTTTTAACTGCTCCTGGATGAGAGAGCAGGATTCATCCATGCCTTACTGTAATTTTACAATTCCATTGCAAACTGTAATAGTACAGCAGGGGAATAAAGAAGAGGTTAGTACAGTGCCACAGAGGAGGCCTTGGAGGGGAGATGTTCTCCTGGCTCCAGGTTCTTGTGTCCGAGTCTCCTGAAGTGACTGGAAGAAACGGAGACTTAAATGGCAGCTACTGAGCTGCCCACAAGCTCCTGTGGATTCTGTATCATCTCTCCTTTCTCTCTTTCCAGTCAGACAGAAATGAGACCTCTTGCCACCCACAGAAGCTGCAATGACTGGTCTGTCATCCATGGCCACCACTGAAGCTCAGCAGAATCCTGACATGCACATGGGGACCTTGTTGGCTCTGGTCAATGTTTGCTGAGCTCCCCCTTAGAGCTAGAAAGGTGTACTGTTGTTTGAGAAATTGCAGCTTCATTTGAACTGAACTAATTTAATCTGGGATTATCAGCTATTAGCTGTTGGATGTTGTTTTGCAATTCCACAAATTTTAAGAGTTTTATGTTCAGGGACAGGGCTTAGACCTCTCTGTAATCTCCAGCACCCAGGAGATACAAATCCATGAGGAAGAGTCTGGGAAAGCACCCTTGGTACCTTGGGCACAAGGGAGTGTGGCCCCCTGCAACAAAATACTTCACTGAGAAATGGAAAGACCCTAGAGTGCTCCATTCTGGGTTGGCTGCCAGCCTGCAAAGTGCCCTTCAATAACTTGCTTTTATGGCTTTGTTTACCCTAAATGTGTGACGAAGATACTATGGTAGATGTTCTTACTGAGGAATAGCCCTCTGTAATTGCTGTCAGTTTTATTTTCAAGAGTAGCACTAATTATAGACTTTATTCTTTCAAAGATGTGATTTGGTACCATGAATTTGGAGGGTTAGCTTATTGCTGAAAATGTTTTGGTTTTCATGCACTCCTGGACCCTGGGATGTTTTATAGAAGGATGTCGCTGGTGGACACTAGAGGGCTTGCTAGCATCCCTCCCTCTGCTCCCACCCGGGCACACCAGGAAGGTTCAGCTGAGTAAATCAGGAAGCCTTCACTCGGGGTTTTACAGCTGGATTTGAGGATGGGAGAAACTGAGCAACATGGGGGAAAGGAATTATTTTCTGCTGCATTTTCAAAGTTCCATCGGCTCAGGAGGATGATAGCACTTACTCTGACTTATGGCAATGACCTTTTCAGGTACATTTTCAACCAGATAAAAGTTACCAGTGGGAGCACTGCGAGGACATGCTGTGTTTCAGTTAACTACAGGCATTTCAGCATTTAGTTGTGGTGATGTTCAGGTTGCCTGTGTAGCTTTGCAGTACATGGAGGTGTGAGGACCATGGGAGAGGTAGGCTCTGGATTCAGGTGTTGTGAATTGCTGTCTAGAAGCCTCCAGCAATCTCCACTGCCTGTAGGAAATCTGGTTTAACACCTATCAGTGTGACAGTTGCCATGTGCTTTCCCAGATCCGGGAATATCTGACTTGTCACAGCACTTTGCTCAAGCTGAGCACAGCTCTGTGTGAGCGCACTCACCTCGAGAGTTTGCAGTGTATCCAGCCAGACTCGTCCTGGCACCACTGTTGCCTATTGCTCTGCTTTACCTATTTAAGCTGCAACTTAACAGTGTTTGACTGGTTAAAAACCTATTATATTACTGGGTTCCCCCTTCAGCTTGTGCTAAGAAACTTTCGATCACAGTGCTGGGTAATAAGAGGCAGAAAGGCTCTTATTAATTAATGTGCTGCTTAACCAGCCTTGCAGCAATGGGTTAAGCAGCACCATCCCTGTAGATGGTCACTCACCTAACTTTTTTTGAATTGACCCACTAGGATTTCTCCCTCTCCTCCCTCCCCTTCCTCTTCTCTCTCTCTTTCTTTCTCTTTATTCTTTCCCTCAGGTCTCTTGATTTCATGCTGGGTTTCTAAATTGAGGATAAAGTTAATTCAGTGCACAATGCCACAGCTGGAATGAAATATGGCCAGTTGCCCATGTGGAGGGGAGGGCTCTGTGCTGGCCGGGGGTGGCTTGTTGCATCTCCTAAGGCCATTACGGGCTGTCACTGATTTATTGATAGTGCTTCTAGCAATAAAGCAAGAAGTTAACTAATTATGAACATATGGTTCAGCTCATGCTTGACTCAGCAGCCACCTTGTTAGCCTGGAGCTGCCTAGGTGTTCAGAAGCAAGAGAGGAGGGAAGTTTTGGGTGGAAGGTGTGGTCCAAAGTCCCACTGACAAGCCAGAGGGAGACTTGATTGATCTTAATCTATTCTTTTTGTTAGGAGGCAGCATGCTGCTATCGGGAACAGCTTGGTAATAACAGATTTGGGGCCTCTAAGTCCTTGTGGTTATAGCCAGCATGCGACACTCGGTCGCTCCTTGCGTGCTCTGAACTTAATTGGTCTCAATGGTGGGGTCTGAAATGAGACGGTAGTTCAAGGTGCAACACATGCTGTACCTGAAAGTGCAGCCTGGGAGCTGCTGCACAGATGTCAGCTTTTTACCAGTGGGCTTAGCACTGGGAACCCGGAGGGTCCACACAGAAAGGGACAAGGGGCTCTGAGAGGACCCTGCCGATTTTCAGTGCTTAATATGGAATTAATTAGAGGAAAACTTTAGAGAGGAGGAGTGTGACTGGTAGAGGAACAAGAAGGGAGGTGCAAAGAACTTGTTAGGAAGTTAATCAAGGTGGATTGCAATTTTGCCTGCATTGAGTGGTCAGCATGCACAGTCTGGGCACAGGAGAGTCTTTAATGGGAATTGATACCAGCCAGAGGGGGGAGGAGGGTGTCTCTCTCCGTCCATCTGTTGGTCTTTCACAAGTGAATTGGTCTATGCCACGGGATTCAAAGCAGTGTAGTTAGAGACTGGCTTTTTGTGGGTGTACATGGTCTGCCGAAAGAGTGAGCTTATTTCTGCCCAAACTTTTAAAACAATTTTAGGGTTCTTAGACTTCACTTAACTGCAAATGCTGAGTGTAGAAAGAAAACAGTTTTAATAACAGGCATCAAAAAGAACTCCAGGGATTAGTGATTTGACACAGCCAATAAATTGATTGTTTCTTGACTATCCAGACAAAAGCAAAAGTGGGCAGAGAGGGCTATCTGTGTGCTGGGGTGCATTAGCAAGATCACAATCAGCAGGCTGAGGGAGATGGTTGGTGACCTCTACTAGGCACTGGTGAAACTGCATATGAATTGCTTCGTCTGGTTTTGGTCTTCGCAATGCAAGAAAGTTGTTGACAAACTGGAAAATCAAACAGGAGGGCCAGTAAGCTGGTAGGGAGGCTGGAGAATGTGAGAGTGAGGGAGCTGGCTTGCTTAGCTTGGAGAAGAGGGCTAAATTAATCTGATGACAGTCTTCTGCTGCTATGGGGATATATAGAGAAGACAGAGACCAACTCAGACATGCACAGTGAAAGCATTCAAAAGCTGGGAGAAGTTATATTTCAATTTCATATGAGAGGAAGGGAAAAAACCAACAACAAAAAAAATCCAGACCTGATAAGCTAGAGAGATCATGAAATCACCATTTCTGTGGTTTTTTCATAAAAAAAAAAAAACTTGCCTGGGCCAGGTCCTGAGCAGTGTGATCAAAATTTGGAAAGAACTCACAATTTTCCTCTGACCAGGCTGCAGCTGGAGCACAGCCCAGGGCCTGGGACAGAGGCACATGGCTCACATTCTGTTGTGGGCTGCTGTTGCTGCTGTGCTGCCTGGTTTGTGGCTCTTGTGTCTCACCACAATGTTCATGGCAATTATCATTGTTGCTTCTATAATGTGATGAATTAGGGCAGTTAATTAATGAGTAAAGTTGATCTGTGCACAATAATTTGGAATATAATTCACCCAGATACAGCAATAGCTTTTCTTAGCAGAGGCTGTCCTTTCAGCTGGCTAGAGCTGAAATTATTTTTGAGGCTAAGTAAGTACCTGTCCCTCATCTATTTCTTATCTCCTGTGTGAGGATGCTGCAGGTGAGTTGAGGACCAGAATGTAAGCAGTCCCTGTGAGATCTCATGTTGCTGCTGAACATGGTTTGAGTTCACCTGGTTGAGCTGCACTGCTGTAGGTTGGAAGAACTAATGTCACTTGTACTACAGGTACAGGCTATTGACATGTTCATCTCTATTCAACAGGCATCTAGAGGAGGTGAAGGGGTAAATTCTCAGGCTATTGAATTTGCTCTTACAGTGTATTTCTGGTCAAAGCCTTGCTTTGTGTTTGCCTGTGAGGACCTTCTCTGGCTGAAATCTTTGCTTGCTGTGTAACCAAATAGGAATAGTTACATTAAAGAGAAAGTGCAGAGACTAAATGTTCAGCCTTAAATTCTGAATAAATTCTTATTTGTGTCACTCTAATAGTGTGAGAGGGAGAAATCTGAGGGAATGGGCACTTAATCCCAGCATAACACTTTATAAACATGTCTGCATGGTGCAAAATATCTTTAGAGGAAAGAAGAACCAGGACTTGGTGCTTCCCTATCTCTCTTGGGATCATCTCTACTGTGTTTCTTACCCAGAGATGCAGTGTATTACAGTGGAGACCTTCTCGAGGTAGTGTTGTCATTCCTCCCTGCAAAAATCAGACACTGCCTTGGTTTGTTGCACGTGCAGGTTATTTAAAAAGATGAGACTGTGGTTATGAAAAATTCAGCTGAATTTGGCTCAGATTTGAAAGTGACTGGATCAGTTTGTAGTTTTGTACCTAACTCAAAAAGGGAGCTGGGGGCAAAAATACAGTAAATGCTCAGAAACATGTGAATTGGAAGTCTAATTTCAGACTTGCTGCAAGGGAGATCTAGCTGCAAAGTTAAGAGAAGCTTTTCTGACTTAAGTTTGAAATTGTACCAAGGCAGACCTGTAACTTAGTAGGAGCAGTTATTTGGTTTAGCTAGTGCCAAATGGAAATTGGGTAGCAATGATCATGGTTTTCTGGGCATCTTTTTTCTCTGGAGTTGGCTATTGAATTTGCAAAAATCTAAGAACTAAGAATCTAAAGCAGAACTCCCAGTGCTAATGAATGAGACCAACACATCCAGATCAAAGGCAGAGGCATTTTGCAGTGAGTCCCTGCAAATTGAAAACCTCTGTTCTCTGCAAGGAGCATCGTGTTCCTGTTTGACTGTGTGGGGGACTTGGAGGTTCTTTGCTATGTGTTGGTAAAATGACTTGTTCCCTGGTGCAGGAGTTGCAACACCTGTGGTTTTCTACTCAAAACTTATTTCTTTGTCAGAGAGACCTTTACATCACCCTAAAATGGACTCTTTAGGTGCTTTTCCATATAGAATTCAGTGATATTTCCCCATCTGCTGATTTCTTTTGGCTTCCCAGCTGCTGCTGGGATCCGAGTCCTGGTGCTCCTGTTTCAGTCCCAGTTGCTGCTCCCTTTCCCGCCCAGTGCAGCTGTGGCCATTGGGGTGACTTGCATCCTGCTGCACGCAATATGCCCAATCTTTATCCTACAAAGGTATTGCTTAAAGGGCTCTGAGCATTTTGAACAAACTGGCCTGGCAGGGGGACTTTCAACTTCCCCTCCTTGATGGGCACAGCAGCCTGTGTTTGTAAACAGAGCCTTGGAGGAGTAGTGGGAGCCATGGAGGACTGTCAGCTGGTTAATTGGATGTCAGCTCCCTGCCGGGGACAGGGCTAATGAGTCATCCTGCAGAAAGAGAATGGCCTTGGGAGAAAGGCACGGAGCTGGACAGCAATAATCACATCGACTGAGGAGCCCGGAGCCTGCCTGTTGGGATGAAGGCAGAGCAGCATTTGGGGACACAGGGCTTCCCTGTTAGGATTTCGTTAAACAGAGATTAAGCAGCCTCTGAATTTGTAAAGTTGAGATATTATTGCTGGAACACGTGTTTAAACAAGTGATTGTGTGCATAGGCAGTGATCTAATATGCAATATAAACACTTTCAGTTTATAGGTTTTATTGGCCTTTGTTTTTAGAAAAATATCTAAGGAAAGAAATAAAAATAATATATTAATGAGGAGTTTAATGCAGGAAATGTTGAGAGACTCATGCAAGGAACAATGCAATCGCTTCTTCAAATTAGGAAGTTTATTTTTAAAGCGGAAAACATAAGACATAAGACATAACATTTGACATAAGTCAAAGATCCTTTTTGCTGAAAACTCTCTTCTAAAACAGTGGTTTTTTCCCCATATGAGAGTCTGTTGTTAAAAAAAGTGAAATTTTCTTTAAATTAGCATTGTGTTCATAAGTTCACTTTATTCCAAAGAACATTTTGATTTGAAAATATTTATCAGTGTAGTTATGTGAATGAATAGAGGGATTTTATTCCTCTGTTTCAAGAGAGGAAACACAAATGAGAAAGATTGGATATTGGTATTAAGTTCTAAAATATAGGTGTATTTTCCCATTTAAAACTATTTTTGCCAAAGAAAAAGCTAATAAGAGAGAAACACAAAGGCAATATAAAGGTTAAAAGAATTTTTAAAAAGATGGCTGTAAGAAATCCTGGTAAGTCATCTGTATGCTCTATAATGAGCTATCCTTTAGCTAAGCTGTGCCTGATGGGCGTTTACCTAGCCAGCTCTTAAAAACAGAGAAGAATGGAAGATCCCTTGCCAACCAATTCCAGCATGCCACTGTTCTTACTGCAGAGATCTTCCTTGATTTTGAATTTATGGTAATGTAAGTTCATTGCTTCATGTCCTGCACTTCTTGAGCATAAAATAAATTCACTTGCCTCTTTCAGCAGCATTTTCTCTATTTGATACCTTTCTTAAATCTTCTTCAGAGGAAACACCACATTTTCTTCTTTCATGGTATTCAAATCACTAATTGTTCTAGTGTGTATTTGCTATTTATTATTTGCTGAACCACCAAGAGAAGATGGGGGAGGAGGAAAGTTAAAACTGGACCCTGCTGCAAAGAGAGTTTGTTACCCAGGAGAACTTTTGTAGGTAGGAGCCACTTGCTAATTGGAGTGTCAGGGGAATGGAGTCAGTGCTGGATATAGCCAAGCCACAGTTGTCATCCTGAGGTCTGAACACATCTCAGCTGTGAGTGGCCCACCCTCATCCTGTCCTCTGTGGCACTGAGCTCCCTGATCCTTGTGCAGATCATGGCAGGAGCCCCAGGAAGATCTGAATGCCTCAGTGCCCCTACGTCATTCAAAAAGGGACATTCATGGGGCTGACAGCCAGCAGAGTGAAGGAGGAATTGGCTTCCATCCCAATTTATACAGCATTCTGGTTTTTATCAGGGCTTCTCTGAGGTTTTCTTTATAGACAAAAAAGCAAATGGACAAAGCAGTGTTTCCCTTGATCTGCATTCACCTGTAGAGTTCAGACCTGGTCTGAAATAGTTGAGGAAAAAATTAGTTTCATTTCTAAAATTGCTTAAATATTGCACAGTGGCCTGGAACTGGGGGCTTCATGGATAGGGAAGCTCTTCTTTTAAAGGCTGTGGATCCCTCACTAGTGGTGACATTCACAGGAACTCCTGTTTGCCCTGGACTCCCACTTGTACCTTCCAAAATGATGGCTGTTTTAGAGATAAAGGTTTCTAATGAGCTGGGGTGTGCAAGAAAAAAAACAACTAACTTGCACAGAGCTGAAGGGACAGTGTGGGTCCAGTTACCTAAGGGAGGATGAAGAGCTCTGTCACCTCCTCCCACATGGACAGCATGGCACACTTACTGCCTGCTGCTTATGCTAGATCTGATCTGTGGACTAAAATCAAAAGGCTGTCAATCCTGCACCAAATTCAAAGAGAATCATGAGAATTAACATGCTTTATAAATGCAGGTTAAGCACATTGTAATTATAGTCAGCTGCCTGGCTACTGCAATGCAGTAGCACTGGGCTTAGGAGTGGACTATACAGTTAATAGGAGCTTATATTAAAGGCATTAATAGAGTTACAAAAGCTTTGTAACAAGAGTGTGACCCAGCCTTGGACAGAGACAATGAGGGTTTGTGTGCTATGATTAGCACACACAAAACCTCCCCATTAACTTGACAGTTTTCCATTTGCTTTTTAAAGAACTGAGCAGTGCAAAGTACCCTCAGCCCATCAGAGATGGGAGCTGTGCAGTCAGTATGGAAGTATTTGAGATCTCAGTGTTGTCTTTCTTTGGTCAGTACCAGCTGATCAGCTGAGATACCTGATGAAATAACTTATATACAAGGTCAAACTCTGCCCCTATACTTCCTGAGTGCCAGGACCAGCAGGCAGCTGCTACCAACCCTCTGAAGACATGAACCTCCTTTTCTCTTCCTTGCTTACCTGAAACAAGTGGTTCTCAGTGCAGAGAAATATTTTGACCTGTTGCAGGGCCTGATGGTTAAAGGATAGAAGCAAATGCAGGAGGGAAGGAATTTTTTCATATATGAGCTGAAGTATTAGAAGAAATCTCACTTTGATTTCAAGACCAATATGTCAGTATTTGTGATCCGTGACAGCCGAAGTCTTTGGGGTTGCACTGCAGGTCTAGGATAGAACTGGAGAAGGATTTTGGGAATTAAAGGTAACAAGCTAGAGAGGTGCCTGTAGGAATAGATTTATGTAGAATATCTGAACCTGAAGAAAGACAGAAAAACAGAACTCGAGGACTAATGGAAAAAGCCTTTTGAGGCAAAGAATACTCAGCAGCAGTTTATTTGCTTTGAATCTGATATGCATCTTACAATTCAGGTGATGCTTAACACAGAGTCTTTTTGGACGATTATCTGTGTGACCAAGGTGGAGTCTGATAGTTAAGGAAGAGGAAAAGGATTAGTGTTCACCTTCAGTTCATGTGTAAATGGGCTAATTAACTCCAGAGATACTCTGCTCATAAGACTTTCACCCCTAGTGCTGCTGATGTTTGGGACAGGGCTGGCAGTGTGTGCAGAGCTGTGCCAGTGAAGGACATGGGGTTGCCCTGCAGTTGCTAAGGTTTGAGGAATACTCAGATCTACTCCATTCATCCACCAAAGACTGATTTCTTCTCTTATGTTTCTCTAGGATCTGTGATAAGTTTCTTTCACACTAAGCAAGACTTCACCTCTTGAGAGGAGTGGTGATGAGATCAAGTTAAATGCACGACAAGGTCTTTCTGTGCTGGGACCAGCACCTCTGAAACTTGGTAGGCAGATACAGAGGTGATCCGAAGAGCAGCATACAGTGCTTCTGCCCAGCCATTGTCTCTCCTTTCCTCCTATTTGCTGGATGTAAAATACTGTCGATTTCTCACTAAAGGTTTAACATGGGAGAACCTCTTTTAAGATTTTTTCACACTTAAGTTGACCTGTTCTTCTCTCTAAGATTTGGTTTACGCCTAATGCCCCTCCAAAGCTCATCTATATTCCCAGGAGAAACTCCTTATCATTTTTGCTGTCATCCTACAGTTTTGGGGAATGTTTTTTTGTCAAAACTTTCCTGCTGCCTTTGTACGTGGACCTGAATTGCATTCTAGTGCTCACCTGAGGCAAAGCGCAGCCCTTCCTGTTTAAAAAAGCAATCTTCTTTTTCACTCACTTTTCAACATTTTGCCACTTTCATAAAAAATTATTTTCCAAGTGGCCTCAAAGAATATCAGTCATTGCATAAAAATAATTCCATACTGCTTGCTTTCTCTTAACTATGCAGTCTGTGCTGGGGCTTTTTATAAAGCACACATTGCTGGTAGGCTCTGGCTTTCCTGTTGTGCACTAATACGTAATACAAATGACATCTGTCATGTTTGATTTGTTATGGTGCTTAAGTTTGGGGAAGAATAGCTCTCACTTGTGACAGGAAGTTTTGAATCTCTCCCTCTGAGTTGAAGTGTCTTGCAATTTGTTATGGTCAGTATAGAGGGCTGCTCTTTGCTGAGGCTAAAATAAAGTCCTGGTAGTGCACTGATCACTAGTAGTAAATACAAAGATAATGCTTCTAGAAATTTCTGAGCTGGAAATTCCTCACAAGTAGAAGAGTATATGGCTGAAGCAGTGCCCTGCTCTTGCATTCTTTCCTGGACAACCTCTGCTAGCCACAGCAGAAAACAGGTTGTAGAGCTAAATGGTTCATTGGTGCTGTTAAATCTACATTTTCATGAACATTATTTGATTATCTTTTACCCCTTCTCCTCAAAATGAGGGCAGATTACCCAGCTGTCCAGTGTCATGTTGCTTAAATTGTCCAGTATGAACCATTTCTTATCCTAAAGAAATGGTACATATTGGCAATAACTGGAGGATTAATGTTATCTGGGGTTATGCCAGTGATGAGTTAAAAAAAGATGGTTGGAAATAAAGTGTTCCAGCCTAGACAATTGTTTGCTATCCTGTTGTCGTCTTGAATGCTGAAAAAGCTTAGAGCATCTAAATTCTTATTGAGTGACATTTTAAAAATTAAATTAAAAATTTAATTAGGTTTCTTGCTTCTTTTGGTCTAACCTGCAGACCTCCTCCACATTGCCTCAGGCTGCATCCCTCGGTGCCACCTGGTTCTTGGTTTTCTGTCATGTTGCTCCCTGCCTGGTGTCACAGTCTGTACTTGGAGTGCAAAGGCTTTTTCCTGTGCTGTTCTTATGATTTGAGGCTTGCCTCATGATTTTTTCCCTTTAAAAAATTATTTCCTTGCCTGAACAATTCAGTTTCTTCTAATTCTGTCTTTTGTTCTTTGGTGTTGACGTAACTAATAATTTTATAAAGCTGTGTGGCAGATGGTTTGCATGAAGCATAAGCAAATAACTTATTCTTGTTTGCTTAGAATGGTAGTGGAAGCAATGTTTGTCTAGATATACTCTGATGTGTCTGCACTTTTTCTTTGAGCAGAGTTTGTGTTTTTTGCATGCATGTATGGACACAGGAGTATACACCCAATCTGCTTTATCACACCCTTGTGTGCACTCCTGTTGTGTGCCCCGAGTCCAGATAGATTTCATACACACAGCCTGACCGTCTGATCGTTGCTATTACGCTTCAGAGTATGTTTTCAAAAATAATTTCCTGCCACATTCCTGACTGTATTTGTAGGCTGAGTTTATCCTCTTCCCTGCTGCTCCATGATCTGCCCCTAGGTTACTAACAACCCCAACAGACAGCCTGGCTCATGCGACCTGCTGCTTAGGCACAGATTAACTCCCCAGAGCCATATGGGCTACCAACTTCACAAATTCCTCTCCTTTTGCTTTCTGCTCTCAGTAAAGTTAATGGACAGTTTGCTGGTAAAGAAAACATAAAACAAAACCCCAAACCTGTGACATAATCACCTGGCTTTAACACAGCTGGCCCCTCCATCTGCCTTTACACTGGGATCTGTGCATATAAAGCAGAATCTAGTGCTGTACATGATGCAGGTTCATCCTGGTGACTTTCCCTTATGGCACAGGTACTTGCTTACAATACAGTTGGATTAGACATAGGTACTGTGCATATATTGCACGCACATAGCCATATATAATTGTATGTTCTTAAAAATATCCCTTTGTTTTGGTGGGCTTTAGTTAGTAGTGGCTCTTGTGGTCATTTCTTAAATGTTATTAGACTGGCAGACCACATTTCATGGTGATTTCTCCACTGATTTTGCATTATACATATTTGAGGGAGGAGTGCATGAAAGGCTAGAAACACAGAGATTTTATCAGAAAACCAAACCCTTCAATGTCAAGTGCTGACTTGAGGATGCCCTTTCTAAATATTATTTCCTGCCTGGGTCTTAGATGTAAGGTGCCAGGATACTCAGGAATTACTGGGCTGAGTCTTGGAAGTGCTCAAGGCCAGCATTAGCAATTGTCAGGTGGTGCATTTGACTTGTCTGATGCTTTTGGTTCCTGCCTCAAGCTGAAGTTGCTACTTTAGAAACAAGTAAAATAAAATTGAAGCCAGAATCCATGCTTTCAAACAAGTGGGATTTATAAGTGATTTTTGACAAGTGCTAATTTTTCTGAAGGAGTATATGCAATTTTATATGCTGTGTTTTGTAAATAGAATTGCTTTAATTTATCTGTACAATCAGATTAAAGTTTTTCTCCTGGTTTTGTTCAAGTTAATAACAGAGAAATGAGATGAATTCCATGTAGATTCATTGCTTGATTCTGCTGGAAGTGTTACCTGAATAAAGACAGGTAGAGCTATCCTTTGTTACTGGGATGCTGGGGAGCTAAGTATCTGGGAAAACCCGTCCTCACCTGCAGATTCTGTGACCACAATATGTTATTCCTTGCAGCTGGGTGGATTTAACTGTGTGACTGACCTGAAGGATCCTGGCTTTTCTCCCTCTGTGCTTAATGGTGAAAATCCCTCGTTTTCATCTCAAAACTAGATTAAAGATTTGTGATGTTATTTGAAATGGCTGGGACTGTCCTTTGACCTTCCTGTTTTGAGCCAACTGGATCTCACCTCCTTGGATCTGGATGGCTATTGGGGCTGTCTCAGAGGCCAGCCTGAGGCCAAGGCAGGTTGGGAAAGAGAAGTTACAAGGGTTTGTCTTTAGTCTTTTGGATTTTGGGATTTATGTTTAGTTCTAAGGTTTGAAATACCCCTTCAGCAATGAGTGAAGTCCAAGGTGGTGTGGGTGTCCAAATCCAACCTGTGGTGTGGCTCTGCAGCCAGAGCAGAGCACCCAGAGCTGGCCAAGAGCAGTAACTCCTTTGGTTGTTCCCCAACACGAGCAGTGCTTGAGGAGAAGGGGGTTGTTGCTGTTTGCTGTGCTCTGCAGGGTTTATCTGCACCCTTGGCTGACTGATGGCAGGGTCAGAGGAGTAGACACCATATACAGTTATAAGGTCTTTTCCTCTCTGATAATACCCATTCACCTTGAGTCCTCTGTCCCATCCTTGTGTAATGAAAATTTCTCAGCAGGGTAGTGATTTGTGCTGTGGCCCCAGGTTCTTGGGAGGAGGGGCAAACGGGGAGGGAGAGATTTCTATATCAGCAAGTACCTTGGAGGTGGATGCAGGATATTTAGGGAGCACGTGCAAGCCGCCATGTGAGCAACAGGGAAGCAAAGTCTTAATGAAAGCCTTTGACAGGAGGGTCGGGCTGGCTGCCGTGGTCGCTGGCGCTTAGCTCTGGTGCAGACGCCAGCCAGGCCCTGCTGACATAATCCTCTTAGGGAAAGAAAGAGTGGAAACCGTTTCCATTTGCTCCATGGTCTGTTGGGATGCAGTGTTCAAGTCTATATTTCTCCCTGTCCTGTGTCTCTGAGGCACAGCAGGATAGCTTAGGACAGGAGAAGCACTACAAGCCATACCCTTCCTCAAATGAACCTAGATGGATTTGGGATGGAGAGCAGTAGGAATAGGTCTGCCTCCCAGGAATCACTCTGGGCATGGACTGGCATTCCTTACAGCCTGCACTGCTGCCTTAGTACATCTGTGCTTTATTCCTGTTGTCTTTCTTCTCCAATGCTGGACCACACTGCTTTTCTCT
This sequence comes from Buphagus erythrorhynchus, assembly GCA_013400855.1. Taxonomy (NCBI): domain Eukaryota; kingdom Metazoa; phylum Chordata; class Aves; order Passeriformes; family Sturnidae; genus Buphagus; species Buphagus erythrorhynchus. The sequence goes on along the minus strand of VZTT01058404.1, from coordinate 95,907 downwards.
TGATATGGTTGCCTCCTTAAAGATCTCATGTAGAGTCACTCTGCTTCCCACAAGCTGTCTTCTAAAATTTTGATTATGGTTTTGTACCTCTTGAGACTAAACAGATGCTGAGATCAATATTCCAGGATACTTCCTTTCTGGTCCCAAAATTCCAAATCCAACCACCTGTTTTTGAATGTAGGAAAGAAAGCTCTGACCTAGGTCTGAGTTTTGCTAATCACAATCTGAAACAAGTTGTCTTCACTTTTTAAAAGAAGGAATTACAAAACCAGATTTGCCACGACATCTGGAGAACCTGAGCAGAGCTTCTCTCTGACTGCTATCAAACAGGCCTGGAGTGATGTTTGGTGCCTCAAAACTCTCTCAAAGGAAAGTAAAATACCCCAAACCCATGGGTAAGAGTTTGCCATCCTCAGTCTAAAAGGATGGGTCCCTACGTGTTCAGAGAAAGAATCAAACCTTTACACCCTGGTTTTGTTTCCATTTGTGATTTCTATTTTGATTTTTAAATGTTCTTTCCTAGTCTTTGACACTTTGTAGCATTAAATTAAAAGGTTTTTACATACCTAACATCTGTGGTGCACTGTCCTCTTGCCATTCTGGAAGAAGCTGGTCTTAGTCATGTGAGTTTTGGTCTTTGTACTGGCCAGGTCAGGTAGAGGAGCAGCATGTTTATTTCAATATTAAGCTGTCAGCGGTTTATACCAATATATTGTAGGGAAAAAGAGGTTCCTGAACATTATTAAGTCTTTAGTTTGGGATTAGGAGGTTTTAAGACAGATTTAATTAAACAGAGCAGGGACACCTTTATGAACCTGAAGTTGGGGTTAATTCGCTCCCCTAATGTGCTCTATTTCTTGATTACACAAAGATGAAACAAATTCCATGTCCTACCTGGGGAGCCCTGGATGGGAATATGAAGTTTCCTCTCCAGACAGTTCAGTGCCCTGTCAGTGAGGCCATGATTAATAACCATGTCAGGGGACTCTTAGAGCTGGAAAGAAACGAACTGGAGCCACGTCTGACAGTGAGCCAGTGCCACACTGGGAGCTTTCATGGACATCGTGGTGCTGGCTGAATGGACCTGATAAAAAAAGAGGCTCTTCAGGGTTGCAGCAAGATGGGGAAAGAGGAGAGTGGGATCCAACAATTGTCAGGAGGTCATGATTAATGGAACCAGGGACAGACAAATTTAAATAAGCACCTTTGTGCTTGGCATCTCTTGGACTGTGATGAGCTCCTTTTCAGTGAAGTGGTGCAACAGGTCAGATGTAATTGGAGCTTACCCCAGCTGCCACCACCACGGTTACCAAGCACAAACAAATCCTTTTCAGAGCTGTCTTGAGTTTCTAATGGTTTTTCACTAGATGCTTCCCACTTCTGCTGATTTTTGGCCCCCATGTCTCTATGTTAAAGTGGCACAAGATCCCTTTAGGAGAGCACTGTGACACTCTGTTACAGTCTGTTACATCTGCAGAGCTTTTCATCTTTAAACCTGTATTCATACAGACATGGACCTGACATTGGTGAGTTTCATGCTAGATGCATAATTTAAAAAAACAGGCATGAGTGTATTTTGTTAGGAGAAATGAATGAATCACTTATTTGGGGATATTGCAATGAGTTTTCTTTTGTAGAATCAAGTGTTTGCAGAGCTTGAAACCCAAAGGGGGCTGCCTTGCCTCTGACACCATATATGTCTGTCAGTTCTCTTAGTTCTCTCTACACTGAGGTTGTATATGTGGTTAAAACATCCTCTCCCAAAAGGCACCTGCCCTGATTTTGAAGTACTAGAGGACAGTGTCACTGTGTGAGGGACAGTGCCATTGAATGGGAAACAGTTCCAGTGTTTCACTGCTGGTGTTATTTGAAATCTTCCCCTTCTTTCCCTTGTGATAGTAGCTTCCAGCTATTGAATGAAAGATCCTGTATATACCTGGAACTGGAAATATGCTTGCATGTGGCTGTCAGTCTCATGCTACTCTTCTCTTTTGCTGGACTAAACAGACAAAAAAGATGGTGCTCAATCCAAATACACCACAAGTGTTGGACAAGACCAGGGAAAAGCTGGTTCCCTGTTCTATGGTTTCATGTCTCTATCTGAAATGTACAACTATCAGCTCTCTTTAATAAAAAAATAGCTTCAAATCCTAGATATTTTTTGTATGAACTGAAAACAGATGAACATGCAAATCAAATTCCTGTATCCTTTGCAATTACTTTCTCATTTCTTATTCCAGGCATCTGTATAAATTTGATGGAAGTTTTCCTGCTGTGGGCAATCACAGCTGAACACTGAGTCAAAGATACAAATGAAGTCCCTTTTTAAAATGTTATTTCAAAAGTCCTGTACAGTTAATGCACTAAAAGCCTAACAGTCTTTTTTTTTTTTTTTTTTTTAGTCAGACCACTTTATACACACAGTAGTTGGGGAAAATTTTAAGTCGGGAACAGTCAGGATTTGGCTGTATGTAGTATTCTGAATGCATCTTGGTGCAGACTTGATTTTCTCATTGGGTCTTTTTTATTTTTCTGTACTGTTTCTGGAATGCCAAACAACGATGCTGTAGCACTGTTGACAGGCAGATCTGGACTCTGGTCCTGCAGGCAGCTAGGGAAGGGCAATAATGCCACCTTATGTCCTGATTTGTCACTGCCGAGCCAAGTACTCGCTTCAAGTCCAGCACGTTTAGAGCCAGGAATGTCGTGTGCTGAGTCCCCCCTGCTTTCTGGGGTTAGTTCCACCAGGCCAGAAAGAATCTAAGATAAATCTGAAATTACTGGTAGAGAATTTGGCAGAGAATTGCCTCCTACTTCAGATGAGTTTGGGAGCATGAAAGTGTGGGGGAAAAAAAAAAGACAACTTAGCCCCAAAGTGCTAACATCAAAACCTGTGAACATAATGCTGCAAGATTGCAAATCTATAAATATTTACATGAAATGCTTCCTGAGTTAGTAATTTGCACTAAGATTTTGAAAATAAATCACACTAAAAGTCGAACTGCATTGGAAATAGATGTTTACAGGCAGTAGACTTCTATTTGCATTTGACTGTTGCATTGTTTTCTACAAAATTTTGAATTTCTTAGAAAATGTATTTGTCTGAAACTTAGCAAGAATGTATTGTATAAAAATATTTCACGTAGTAGGAGCTAATTGAGCATGGCCAGATCCAAAATTAACATTTAATAAGGTTTTCTGATTATTGGTTTGTAGTCTCAGTAATTTGGAGGGGGGAAGTGTGATTTAAGAATTAAGGAATACAGTGTTTTCACTGAGTTTCTAGCTGAGAATGATGTGGAGGGCAATCTGCTGGAAGACCATTACTATTTTTCTCACATAAAGGGGACATAGCCCTGCCAAGTGGGTGTTGCTGATGTCATTGGTACTTGCTGAAAAAAGCAGAAGTTGAATATGATGCTCTCAGAAAACAGATGGACAGATAAAGCTCCTTCAGGTATAACGCAAGACTATTCTTCCCAATAAAGACTTTGTGCCCTCTGGTACAAATGTTTTCTCCATGTTGTTAATTTTCTGTTGGGAAGTTGTTATTCTGCTCCAAACACAGGCACGCTCAGGGAATAAACAGATTTAGAACATAATGCAATAAGTCAGTAGAAGTACAAAGAGCCTAATACTTACAGGTGCCAAAAAGCCATAGCTACAATTTTGCATGTGTGGGGCTTGCAGAAAGTCTGAATTTGATAAAATTCAGTAAAAGTTTTGCAAGCAGGCGTGTGATCACACTGGATCATGGCAGAAGAACTTCTGCAGGGTTGGTGACCTTCAGAGAGGAAAGATGTTTCCTGCAAGGCAACAAGTTCAGTCTCACAGGGAACAGATATGTGCTTGGTTACCTGCTGCATGTGTTGACACACCTGTAGGTATTTCCCACAGTAGATCTTATTAAAAATAAGTTGGGGAGCTCAGAGCTTTAGTGGTCAAGTGAATGTTCTTGTGTGGGTCAGCTGAATGCCTTGAATGATTCTCTGGAATCAGGAATTTATACAGGACTCTTAATTCAGCAGAACTTCAGAGCAACCAAAGCTGTGCTTCCAGTTACAGGTGCCTGCTCTTCTTTTCCTCTTCCTGTTTTTCTGCATGCTTGATATCCCACATTCCATGGGGGAAATATGGTCCTTTTCTGCAGAAATGGGCAAGCAAAGAATATTTAATTTCTCTCAGCTGAAAGATAAACCAAAAAAAGCAACCACAAGCCAGGTTTTGATCTTCCTATTACTACAGCATGGATTTGTTATTCTTCATACACAGATCACATGGTAGGGGGTTGCTGTTGTCTAAGCAACATCTTTGGGATGGAATCCTTTAGAAAGAAAGGAAAAGAATTCACTCACTCTTCTGCTTTTTTAATCTCATTCCAAGGTTTTGGCATCATCTCCCTGTGTATCTGTTGTGCAGTTTAGAGAACATTTTACTCTGCCTTTGCTATCTTTATGCCCTTATGGGTTCCTTTGTAGGTAACACCTCCTTCTTGGATCAAGTTCATTTCATTTGCTTTCCTCCTGAACCCTTATCTTCTTGGTTAAATAGAGTGCTGAAATAGTTGGCAAACTTTGAGCATCTTTAATTATCATTAGCAAATTGTTGAGAACACAGCAGACAATTGACAGTCTGGTCTTCAGAGTGCCATTAAAAGAGATTAGAAAAGACTGTTTGTGTGCGTTGTACAAATTTGTTTGTTTTCTAGCACTGAGAGTATAATGAAAATGTCCCAGCCAGACTTGGCTGTTGCCGTAGTACCAGTCAAAGCCTGGGACATACGAGTGAGGCATCGTTGTTCTGGGTTACCCTGGACCTCTGGGTTACTGAACCTGGCCCTTCTGAGCAAAATGAAATCCCAGTGCAGACTGACTGCCCTGCCCCTCCTCAGCTGCTGAGGAATGTCTGTCTGCATGGCCCTTGCAAGTGGATTATGAAGCCACTTTCATACAATGACATCACTTAATTATATAAATTGGTACTGTACAGGGTGAGTATCTCAAGTAGATAAACATGTTATGTCCAGAACAGATCAATAAAAATGCTTTAGTTAAGAAAAACAGAAAACAGGAAAAAAAATTATGGTCCCCAACATTCTCAAGGGAAGTTTGAGTTGGAGGTAATGAGCACTCAGCTTGTTCTCTGATGTGGAGGATAGGACTGTTTAAGTGTTTATTTTGTCTAATACAAAAATGCAGTCTCATTTTACATGTGCAAGAACTCCTCTAAACATTTGGTGTCACTAATGCCTTATGCCTGAGGAGTTTCTCAGGATAAATCTCCCCAGCACCAGTGTGTAGAGAGAATGTGGTGAAACAAGGACCAGAAGGAGGAGGCTCTGCTGCTGACCATAGGTCTCTTGGCTCAATTTAAATTACCTTAGAAAGTTTTCTTGGTTATGTGTGCCCTACAGGAGAGATGCTGGAAACAGCCTTCACACTTTGCAGAAATTCATCTGGCTTTCCCCTTTGCATAACCAATGTGTTTTTCACAATGAATTTGTCACTTCATTTTTGCAGTCACAGATGACTTTAAAACATTGAAGTGGAGCTTAACAAAATGTCTTGGATTTCTCACTTTCATCAAAATTCTGAGTGGTTGTATTTCAAATCAGTGATACTTTCTCTCAGGTTTCCTTGGAAATATGCAGACCTCTAGGAAACACTTGCAAATGTGCCAACTTCAAGCTTCTCAAGAAATCTGGTGGGTTTGATGTGATTTCTCACACTGTTTTGCTGACAGATTCACAGTTGTCATGGTTGTGTGGATATCACTGTCCAAGCTCTGCACAGGTGGATATTGTAGTGTAAGGTGGAATTCAGGGGTGTCTGGAGAGGATTTCCAGCTGCTCTTGTGGAATAATGCTCTAGGATCTCTGATGCTGAGTTTTGCTCAGCTGAGCTGCTCAGTATGTGTTACCATGGCTCATCCTTTGAGACAGCTTGGATATGCAGGAGAGATGGTTCTGATTTCCCCACCTGTGAAGTGTTAAACACTGTTTTTAACAGAGAAGAGCTGAGAATTTTGCAGGCCCTGCAAACCACCAAGTGATCATGTACATCACTGCCTGGTTTTTCACATAACTCCTGAAGGATCTTCCATGTTAGAGATTGGAGTCTCCTTGCTAAAAAAATGTTGTAGCAGCTAAAGTTTGGTTTGTATTCAAGGGAAGACTGGAAAAGTTCAGTAAGGAGAAATCCAGCCAGGGTTACCAACCACTGAAAATGTCCCTCTGACTTGGGAAGTTCCTGGGCAGAAAATAGTTGGAGAGTGGAGGAATTTAAGGGAGAAGTATCATGCATCTGTGTGCTCTGTCTAGCTACTGAGACCATTGTTGAGGCTGCTTGCTTAGGGAGGTGTTCACTCTGATCCAATGCAGCAACCATTGTTTTTGTATAAAACCTTTTTCTGTTAACATAATTTTCTCCTAACCTTATATTCCAGTCTTAGTGAGTACTGAATTCTCGGATAATTTGGGTATGAATTGAGGTATTTCCATACAGAGCTGAATGAGCCCTTTGAAGCTGCAGACCACTGGGCATAGAAAGGAATCTAGATTTGTTGCAAAGGTTTTACTTCCTTAAAAAATACTGTACTATTGCAGAAAATAAAGTTTATACTTTTTGTCCTGTGAATTGTGGCCCCTTTCCTGTGTGGATGCTATGCTTTGGGCTCCAAGGGAAGTCCCTGTGTGAGTCCTATAGAAAAAGTTGACAAAGCTGCTGTCTGCAGCTCTGTGTGGTAGAAGGGCAGCAGGTAACAAATGCTGAGCATCCCTTTTATCCACTTTGCCAGCCTAATATTAGTTAATCCACTGTTAAACCAGATTTGAGTAGGATGTGGGAGTAGCTATTGCAGTGACAGAGATGAGGGCACGTTTCCCCTTTGCAGGCAGGGACTCCAGCTGAAGATGTGAACAGCTGCTGGTCTGTGTGTGCTTGCTGTCCCCTGGGAAACCACACTGAGAGAGATGGTAGAGTGGCTTGATGAGACAATAACACAGGTGAAAATATTCCAAGTTTTCAGTCATGTCATGGTTGACTTAGGCAGAGAAACCATAACTGTCAAAGTAAGCTTCAGAGGTGGGAAGAAGGCTCAACCCAAACAGGTTGAGAAGTGAGTTTTTGTCCATTCCTGCAGGTCTTTAGCCCCATTGCTGCAGCATGTTTTTGCCCACACTCTGATGGAGCAGTGTCTGTTTTCACGTGGCACTGCACATGATGCAGTTCTTTGGTTCCTCCTCCTTTTGACCCCCTAATCAATTTTTTCCACTTTCATTTGGGAAGAAACAAAAGGTTTGGTAGGGAGAGAGAAGCAATTTCCTTTTAATTGCTTGTTTGTCCTTGTCTGTTCTCCCATCTTTTCAGATTTCTCGGAGCAGGGTTGGGAGTGTTTTGTCTCTCTTATTTTCTCTGGTACCGATGGAGAAGAATGACATTTTCTGCTTGGATAGAAACCAATCACTTCTCCAGACCCCCTTGAAAAAGCTTAATTTGCTCAGCTAGTCAGTATTCCATCTTTGTTAAAAAGTCCCAGACTGGAATTTGGATTTAATACTTCGACTCACGTTTTTCCTTCTCTCCTTTGCCTTCCACATTCCCACTGCTTTCCAAAGTACTTTCCTCACCACGTTTTTTGATTGCTGTGTGCTCAAGTTACCCTTAGCTCAGGAGGGAAAAGGACAGAAGAATACCCCCAAAACAAAAGCAAATAAAAAAGCCCCTCACCAAAGTAAATAAATAAGTAGACAGAGAAAACAGGCTGCTAGTTCATTTTCTTCTGCCTTTCCCTTAAGGCATGAGGTAATGCCAAACTATTCAGTGTGTGATGCAACTGCCTGATGGACATTCAGAGAATCCCAGCAGTGGCAAAAACAGTTTACCCAAGTGCAAGTTGGCAGTGAGACCAATTTCTCCAACAAGAGACTATTTAAAGCCACAATGTGATGCATTTTTAACATTTTTATTCAGCACAGGATTTAATTGCTCCCTGAAAAACCACCTAGACATTTGTGCCTGGGTGTTTGTGACTGGAATTGTTTGCTGTCTGTGGATTGTTTCAGAGCTGTTCAGTTGTCAGCTGCAAGACTGATGCAGGAATGAGAATTTGTTCCCTTAGCACTTGCTGCCTGAGAGGGATCAGGAAGGGTTTTACCCTCTGCTCATGTCTTGCCTCTTCAATTTTTCTCCAGTTATTTCTTCCAGCAACTTTTGCCCTTCTGCCAGCTTGCACACAAAGGGTGGGGATGGATGGCATAGGAAGGTGTCCTTGGCTGTATTAGCTGCACCTAGAAATGAGAACCTGTAGCATGGAGAGGTTGTGTGTGTTGCTGAGGGATGTGGAGGTATCTGTGGCATGGAATGAGGAATAGCCACAGCTCCTGACTCAGAGCCATCAAGATGCCTTGGCTGTGCAGATGAGCTTTGCACTCACTGTCTTTGCAGCAGCACAGCCACAGCACAGCTGGCCTGGCAGAGCTCTACAGCTCTCCTTCAGGCTGTGCCCCTATGGATTATCCTGTTAAATGCAGCCACTGTAGGCATTTGACCACAGCTCCTCTATGTCCATACACCTTGGTATTCCAAGCCTTGAAGGAGTGTCACTGCATACTAGAAATGTGTTACATACAGTCCCCATCAATGGCAAATGGTGACCCTCAGTCATCTGTGGATTTCTTTCATGCTCATCTGGTTCCTGAGGTTGACTTAACCCTACCAATTAAAACCCACTGGCTCTTAAAAAATGTGTTGCTGCAAAGTCAACTCGTTACATGGGACTCACAGGATTCACAAACTCAGCTGAGTTGTGGCCTTGTGTGCCAAATGTTTTGACATCTTTGGACAGAAGTAGCTTTGTGTCAGTGAAGGATGGTGGAGTTGCACTCACAGCCCAGCAGCTTTATTTCATTAGAGCTATCCAGGCAGTTGAACCCTAGCAGTATCTTTTCAGGGATGTCAGCAGTGAGCTGGTATTTTCTGACTAAAGCTCCAGACTAACCCATTTGTTTACCCCTGTGGGTTGTGGGAATCACTCTGTTTTCCAAAGTCTCCGTTTCCCCACCTGCTGAGAGGCAGCAGTGATGGTTGTCCTCCTCTGTGAAACACTCAAAGGCTGCTGATCCTGGGCTCCCTGCAGGCAGGCACTGCCAGCTCCTAGGAGGTTCCTGCAGGTACTGATCATCTGAATATATGGGAGACAGGAGGAGAGCCCAGGTAATTCCAGGAAGTCCCACTCCCCATAGCCTCCCTCCCATCATAGCACAACTTTGGGTACTCTTTGCTTAAGTATTAATTAACAAATGAGCCAATGCAGAAGCACTTAAATGATTGTTTTGGTTGGATTGTCTATTCCTTGGACCTCCTAGGCTTTTTATTCTTTTTTTTTTTTTTTTTTTTCACCTTTTAAATCAAGGCAATGTGTTAAATGTGGGGACTGTGTTGACATTGCACAATATAGAACCACCAGCTCTCGATCCTGTCAAATCCTCTTGCATCCTGCCTTTGCATAGGAAGTCACTGCAGAAACATGTTGCTGGGACATTGCACTTGATGCCATCTCGTTGCATGGCAGGAGTCCAGGCCAGCACCCAGGAGTGAGTCAGTGTATGAGATTAGTTTAATCCTCTCTCAGAATCCTGTGATGGGGAGGGGAAGGACAATGACCCAGTGTCAGCGTTTATTTTGTCCACAAGTTCAGCTTGAATAGGGAGGAGAAGGTGGTGGTGGTGAGGAAAGGAGAGGAAAAAAAGCTTCCTGGAGTTCATTGGGTCTGGAGTGGTGCCAAGCCTGGGGGGGTGACTCACAAATGGAGAGTGAAGAAAAGGAGGGAAAGAAGAGTGGAATGATGATTAGAAATCACAAATGAAAGAATCTTGAAGAGGGGGGTGAAGAAAGAAAACAACAAAAAAACTTCCCTGCTTCTCTGAATATGTGTAGGGAGGAAAAAAATTCCTTGCCTTTTCTAAGAGTCCTATTCATTAGTAAATGCCCTGCTGCCAAGGGAAAAGGAGCACCCTGAGCAACCTCCTTGGGAGGCACCTACTGGCTCAGTCTTGGTGCGAGAAAAATACAGTGTCTGCTGAAGTTTCTCTTGTGTTCCTGTTTCTTACAGGGCTCTTTGGTCTCTTATCTCCTACTCCAACCTCACATCACCATGCATACATATCTAGGCACCCCAGAGATCAGGACAGCCACTGCAGTCTGCTTTGCAGTGTGGAATCACAGGGGATTCTCACTACTGCCTCACCTCTGTGTACTGCTGCCAGTGTGGAGCTACTCCACACAGACCAGACCCCTTATGTCAAATCACCAAAATGTAGCATCCAGATGTAGGTAGGACTTCACATCCTGGAATGTCTGGGTGGTTTGAATAACCCACAAGTCTGTGGTGTGTACCTGGACAGATATATGTGACTTGCCCAGTGGGACCAGGGACAGGCTGGGCTGGGTGGCCCACGGCTCTGCCTGATAGCAGATCATCTGAGCCCAGCTTGTCCTTCTGCAGACACCCTGAATGTGAGCAAGCACCAAGGAAAGAGGCAGAGGTGCTCCTGGGAGGAAGCAGTAGGGTGTGGGTGGTATTCAGAGCAGATCTTGGGGGCAGTTTAAGTGGCTGCTTTACAAGGGGGATGCTTGGGGCTGTGGCTCTGCCACAAGAGCCTGTTTAAGGGCCAGGAGACATCTGCCCCAGTCTTGCATTTCTTATGAAGTTATTTGAAATGCATTGTACTCATATTTCTCTTTTGCAGGACAACTAAGGCATGTTCTGTACACAAGCCCCCACGTGTAGTCTTCTGGGCTTATCAGCACTTTATTTTTCCTCTTTTAGGTATCATTCCAGCTATTACTAAACAAAAGAGCATTATGCATATCCTGCTCCCTCCTTCATGCAAAAAGCAGCTTTTAGATGGAACTGCTTTCCCTGGCAGGCCTTGGTGCAGAGCCCCAGCTGGGCAAGGCTTGCAGTTCCTCTTTGCTGAGCTTGTCTTGTGTCTCATCTGTCCTTGCTGTGGCTGGCCCAGCCAGGGGCTCTATCTCCAGTGTTCACTGCTGGTGAACCTGCTATTCTGTTTCTAAAGTCAGATGCTGCCTTTTTGTTTCCAACACTCCCAGGCAAGGTGCATCCTCCCCTTTATGCTGTGACACACCGCTCGGACACCTCTGCCTGCCATCTCCTCCCGGGGATTCAGTGGGAAGCTCTCAGCATCAGTAGCCAGCTCCCATCCTGCCTCTCCTCCTAGCTGAATCTTGCCTTCCTGGTTAGGATTTCAGCAGGAAAGCTGGCACTTGCCAGGCTCCAGCGGCAGCTGTGCCCCTGTTGTTATCTCTCGGGCAGCGGAGCCCCGCAGCCATCGTGCAGAACAGCGGCTGCTCTGCGCTTTGAGGGGGCTGGGGCAGCCCGTGGAGGTGGACTGTGAGCCTCACTGCTGTTCGGGTGACTGTGAGCCTCACTGCTGTTCGGGTGACTGTGAGCCTCACTGCTGTTCGGGTCAGTGTGAGTCCCATGCTGTCGCCAGGGTTCCCTCGGGGGTGCTGCCGCCCGTCCCTGTCCCGTGTCCGCCCGTCCCTGTCCCGTGTCCGCCCGTCCCGTGTCCCCCTGTCCCGTGTCCCCCTGTCCCTGTCCTGTGTCCGCCTGTCCCGTGCCCGCCCGTCCCGTGTCCGCCTGTCCCTGTCCCGTGTCCGCCCGTCCCTGTCCCGTGTCCGCCTGTCCCGCGTCCGCCCGTTCCTGTCCCGCGTCCGCCCGTCCGTGCGCTCAGAGCCCCATCTCGCGGCACGCCGGCACACGCGGGCCATTCCCGGAGCCGGCGGCTTCCAAGGGGACGGAGTTTTGTCTGACGTGGCCTCAGGAGGGCATGATCCAGCCTGGCAGTCCTGGGAAAAGAGCTCCCTCCTCCAGCGAGCAGCTCCGGGAGGAGGGAGGCTTTTTCTTAGCGTCTGAACTCTCCCCTGGCTTTATCCCGTTTCCCCCAGTAAGACACACACCATTTCCTTTGAAAATATTGTGAGTAAAGATAGAAATTAATAGAAAATATATTATCTAGGAAGACTGCTGGATAAAGGTAAAATACATCCTAGCCCCTGGTGTGGAACCCCAGGGGAGTGCAGATCTCTGTATGTGTAATGTGTGTGTGATTATTTTATTTTCTTTAAACCAGATGTGACGTTTGGACTTGAATTCAATCCGGATCTGAATTTCCTCACAGATCAGGTTTCTTTTGTTCTGGGACCCCATTTAATTTGTGGACAGCTAGAACGGCAGAAACACATGTTTCCAGGAGGCAGCCTGTGTGACACTGGATCATTAGGTATCAACAGAAATGACTGAAATGCCACATGTGAGTGCTGAGCAAATACAGTAACAGTTGTGGAAAAACTATACTTTATTATGAGTGCTACAAAGAGCAATTGTTTAATCCAGTAGGGCAGAGTAAGTGTATTTGAAAACTGAAGTGTAATTGATGTAGTCCCTGTTCCTGCTGTTCTCACCTCAGAGTGCCATCAGTCAAGCATGCTGCGAGCATTAATTTTTGCGTGTTCTTTTAAATTACTTCTGGCTGCTATTTAACTGATCACTTGGGCTCTCTGAGGGTGTCAGTGCTGTGGGATAAAGTTTAGTGGGAGAGCTGTCTGATGGAAGAGAGAAGACTCCCCTGTTATTCCCAGCCCCTGCCAGTCACCCTGGCTATGTTCCTTCTGGTGCCCACTCTTCACTGGCAGCAGAGTCCCGTGTATTTCCAGCTTAGGGGAATGAAGACTGCAGGAGCCATGTAATCCCAAAGAGGTTGTAGAGACTTTGCTGCCAGCAAACAAGTTGAGGTGTACATCAGAAGTCAAACTGAGAGCCCCTGGATCACCATCCCTCAGCTGATGGGACCATGTGCAGTAACACTTCACTGCAGCACATCCGAGTGTGACAGCACAGGGCTCAGTTATCCCGGGGTTTCAATTACTTCACAGGAAGCTATCAGGAAAGAAATATTCCTGGAGCAGCCCATCAAGTCTAGAGTTTAATTCCTCTGTATATTTTTCTAAAGTGACCTCAGATTATAACTCTTAAAAGTAGAAATCCAGGGGGTGAAATTTGCTGTGCAGTATAGAGCACATGAAAGGGGTGAAGAGAGAATTCCATTTGCCTTACACTGCTCTGCTGCGTGCTGAGAACTGCCTGAGGTAAAGACAGGTTTGAATTGTGCAAGATGTCAGTGGTACTCAAACCTGAATCACTGTTCCTGTAACTTTCTTGTGTAGGAAACACATATTCAGGGATCCTTTGGCTTTACATTTACATAACTGCAAGACTGACTAATGTTAAAATATGGATCAGATTTTATCAGAATTTTACAACCCTTCCCAAACTATGTGCTTGGCTTGTCCTCATTTAACATCCATGTAATTGGTAAAGCAAAATTCTGGTCAGTGAGGAATTGCAGGAAGTCTAAAGCTGCAGGTTTGTTTTAGGTACCATTTTCATAAACAGCCTTTATAGTCAGTGTTAAATTCTGCACAAAAACCAGGCTGTAATTTGGTTCAAACACTGGTATTTTATCTATAAGAAGATGTACAATCAATTATGATTAGCCAGCTCACCTGAGGGAAACTGAGGCAGGAGCATACATCCATTGTGTGTTAAGGCAGAGCAACAGGCCCATGGGAAGGACACTGTGGCTTTAATACTGCAAGCAACATTTTGCATTATTTAACTTTTAAATACATGTAACTGGAGACTGGCTGAATATCCATCCCTGTTTTCCTGCTGCCTTGTTAAGACAGCCTGCTCCAGAGTGGGATTGTAGCTATATCTGTGAGTAACTTGGCCTTTTCTCTGCATGGCAATAGTCTACTGTAATGTGTGTCACCTCTCTCAGATCCAGTGACACAAGGCATAATGCTTTCTTTCTTGACATGCTAGGCACCTGCAGACCTTCTAACCTGTCATGGTAATAAAGACTTTGCTTCCATCCAGCTCCAGTGAATGATGGGGTTTGAGTGGTGGGACTAGCTGCAGATGCTTTATTGCATGTTTAGTGACAAATGTGTAACACTATAGTGTTGTAATCAGTGTCTCCTATTGCTGTAATTATAGTCAGGTTGTTACAGTGACTTGCTCTAAACCTGATCAAGTATTGTAAATGAAGGCACAGCTCGTTTATTAAGTCCTTTGAAGTTCTTTTGAGTGCATAAAACACAGAGAATTCTGGTTTTAGGGTTTTGGTGTTATTTTAGTTGTTATTTGATGGCTGTTTTTGTTCAGTTGGGTTTTTTGAAACACAGTCTTTCCTATGTGCTTAGCAAAGTTCTGATGCTTGTTCAATGTTTATTTATCAGGCTGCTTTTGGTGTGATTTATCTTACAGCTGACATTGGACTTTTTTCAGATTCCTGCCCTAACCAGCTCTAGAGGATGCTGTTGCTGTGAGGATGGCAACAGTGCAATTTTCTGTGTGTGTGTGGGTAATATGTGCTTTTCTAGGTTCTGTCCCCTCTGATGCAGCCTCTCACACATACAGTAAAATGCTGTGTCACACTGGTGGGACAGTGAACTGTGTGGTGCAGGTCACAGGGCAGACCCACCTGTGGTTGTGAAGATTTCCTCACGTGTCAGGAGCTCTTGTGGGTGAATCCTGGCCCAGGCAGACAATCGCAGGAGTTTTGCCAATGACATCAGCGAAGCAGTGATTCCAGCCCAGGCCCCTAACGAGATGTGATGGACACAGACCAGGGCTCTCCACTGAGCTCTCCTGGATCCCATCACTCACCTCCCATGCCAGCCCTTCTCCCTGCACAGCCCATGGCACAGCCTCGGGATATCCTGTGTGTACACAGAACATCCCCGCTGGAAACTGGAGATAATGGCAGCACCTTGGCTCGGTGACATCCCTTCATGTGCTGGCCCTGTCCTTGCAGAACCCTCTGTACCACACTCTGTGGTTTTCCTGGTGCTCCTTTCAAGAAGCCCAGCTGCCAGCTCAGGTTGGGGCAGTCTTTGTATTCCTTCCTCTCTCACTACAACTGCTTAGATAACCAGCACAGCTCTGCATCTTCCTAGCTGAAAACCACAAGCCTTTATTTGAAAAGCAGGTCACTGAGCAGTGTTTATAAGGGCTCAGATTGATTCTGAGAGGTTATAAAGCCCTTCCAAAAGCTCATTAAAAACCTGTTGCACAAAGGGAGTAGCAGCTCTTTGAGGAATCATCTCAGAACTGTCACAGAAAGGCAGGTTAATGTGAACTGTCATGCATTATTTAGGCTCATGAGTGATGGAGGAAGGGAAGATCTGGAAATGGGGAAGGGGTGTTAAGATGAGGGAAACCATGCCCTGGGTTTTTGGTTGTTAAGGGTATTAAGTATAGGTCATTTGGAGGCTGTTAGCCTGGGGTGAACCTATAGGCTACTGAGGAATAGCAGCATCTTGGTAACTTAAGAGAGTTTCAGTACCAATACATGGGAAGTGATCAGAAAGAGGCTGATGTAATTCCAGGAGACTTCCACTGTGTGGCTGAACTAGCTGCAGGAGAGCAGCATTCTTAAAAACTGGAAAACACCTAGAATTAATTGTGGGAAGACTTCCAGCCTGTGTTGAATTTGCATGCATAAGCACACACATATATTTCAGCAAATTTATTTTTCTGTTCTGTTTTTAGGTTCATGTGATTGATTTCAAATTTATTAGGGGTTGAAATGCTGTCACTGGACAAAAAAAAAAAAGAAAAAAAGATTTCTTTGATGCAGAAAAATGACTGTCAGTTTAATTTAAAGTCTGTTGTGAGTGAGTGTTTGCTCCCTACAGCTCCTGTACAGGCAGGCAAACAGAATTATGTGGTAGATATGCTAAATGTTTATTAGTTTTTCAAGGCTAACCACAAAGTGGAAATTAAAACCAGAAGTGGAATAAACTCTCGTTCTTGAGGCTTTCCCTGACCAATGGAAGGAAATGTCTATGGGCTGGTTGGTGATTCACTGTCCACAGCAGAGGCCCCTGTCCCAGCCTGAGCTGTGGTTGGAATTATCTGCTGCACTGATCAGATCTGGCACTTCCTGCTTTCCTTACCACAGGGTGCCAACACAAAGCCAGTATTTGCCCTTGTGCTCTGAGCTCTGGTTGCAACTCCTTGCCCACCACATGGAGATAGCAGGAATGTATTTCAGAGCCCCCTGATAGATCAGTGCCCTGTCCCACCCTGCAGGGAGCTGGGACAGTCCTGCCTGAGCTTCCTCCCAGCGCTGCCACTCAGGCTGCAGAAGGTACCCTTGCTTCTGCAAAGCTCCAACACCCAAACCTTCAAAGGGATAGTGAGAGTCAAATGCAGGTTCTTCAGCTGCAGCAAGTGTCTAGATGGCTTGGATGTCTCTCCTTGCTGCTTTGGGATCTCTGATGTGCAGCTGCTTGCTGGGTGTCCTCTGGCAGAGGGACGTGGTGCATGTGCAGACAGGTACACACAGACACTGCCACTTTGCAGCTGTCGTGCTTCGTGTTGCATGTAAATGTTTTCTTCCTCAAGAGGAAGAAGTTTCAGATTTTGTTTCATAAAGTCAGAACAATGCATGCCAAAAGGTTCAAGAACCTAATGGAAGAATCAGTCTTGGAAAACTGTTTATGTGGAAGGGGTTACTGTCACTCCAGAGGGTTGGTATGGCTTTGCTTAGATCTGGTGGTGCTTGAAAGTGATGGAGCACTTCACCAGAGCAGCAAGATTAAGGCACTGAAAAGTTTAGATTATCCCTTTGCTCACAGGTGAAAGGCAGAGGAAAGAAACTCTTTCAGGGGAGAGCAGCAAGCTGAGAATTTGCTGCTTGCCAGCATCAGCTCTGAGAGGCATTTGGCCAAAGTGAAGGAAGAATGGCACTGGCAGATGTCAGCTTTGCACTGGAGAGAGCAGAGTTAACTACAGAGATAGAGCCAGCCTTGCAAAAATTGCATCTGTGCTACCATGTACACTAAATAACCTGAAAGAGTGGGGTTTGTCTCCATCATAGTGACTTACAGGGCCAAATAACACTTCTCCAAACCTTTGGCTAACAGCCGTGGAGTCATCTTTAAACTGATGCTGTCAACATGAAGAATTATTACATA
>VZTT01058404.1:58041-78784 GCA_013400855.1 Buphagus erythrorhynchus | reverse complement strand
TTTTTTTTTTTTTTAATGAAAGTCTCACTGGGTCTTTCTTTGCCATCTCTGTGGTCAATTTGCCTTGACCCAATTGCATTCCCAGATTTGACTGGTCAGGTTCCCTTCAGTCCACAAAGCTTTTTAATGACAGCAGCACTGGAATTCTGTTGCCATTTAAATTAATGTTAGACCAGAGGTGTGTTTGGAGTATGTTAGAATATAAATGAGCTGTAGTGTGGGAATATCTTATTCATTGGGGTTTTTTTGCCCCTTGATAAATTGAATTACTCAAATGGACTTAATTTGGTTCTTGCCTCACAAGTTTACATTTTAAAAGAAGACAAGCCAGAAAGGAATTAAAAATAAATGGAAGCAGAAACTCTGTTAACTGTTCCTAAAATGTTTGAAGGCAGTTCTTAGCCTTTTTCCTCTCCATAAGCAGGGATGTTTTTTGCTATTGACTACACCTGCACAGTGCCTGGTGCAGGTTGCATCGACCAGCCCTTTGCATTTGCTTGCAGCAAGACAGCTGAGGCACTGGAACCCTTTGTTACTTCTTTCCCAAGTGACAGAGAGCTGTGTTCTAATTGTGATACTGTGATGGAAGGTAAAATGTGTCCATGTGTCTGGTCAGCACAGAATTGCTGCTCTGTCTCCCAGGGCTCTGCACCACCTGCAGCAGGGTCCTTCTCCTGGGATTTCACAGGGAATGAGTACCTAGAGCAGAACAGCCCAGCAGCATGGAGGGAGTGTTGCTGGAAGTCCAGAATGAAAGCCTGTCCTGGCTTTCTTCCCATGGAGGTGATTAAAGGACATGGTGTACCAGGCACTCCCCATTCCCAGCAAAGGCATTTCTGCACAAAACAGGACCTGCCTCAGAGTTACTCCCCTGATGTCTGACTGCCACCACAGTGTTCATCTATCAAAAACAAATATTTTTTTCTCAGCTGCTTTGCTTAAACAATCACTACATTTAAATGAAAAAGGACTTCCATTTCATATCTTAGAAGAACTGCTTTAGTCTATTTTCTTAATGAACTGCTACGTCTAAGGCAAAAACTATCAGGTAGAAGATATTTTTAAGAAAATAAATAGGCCAAAAAACAAGGCAGAGCTTTGACATATTTAAAGCAATCACAAGCAACAATTTCTCTGGCATCACTTCAGGAAATTGTTGTGACATGTTAGTGACTTACAATGAAAAAACCCAGGTCTGAGAGAGAGGGTGATGAGATAAATGTATGCTTATGATGGAAACAGACCTTGTTAAACGTGTGTGGCATTTGTGTTCCCCTTGCATCGCTGGTTTAGGATCAGAACCTCTCCAGTGGGAAGCACAACTGCAGTTTTTCAGTGAACACCTGACAACACTTAGTTTCAATGACTGTTTTTCTAGCTCTACTGCAGGCTGTGTGTTTTCTTTTGGGCATGTCACTTGGTCTCTCAGTGGTCCACTTCCCATAAAGCAGGGTTCTCTGTCCTCTTTAAAGAGCCTCTGGAAGGATCTGGTGAGGTTGGAGTGGATTCACCAGTGTGAAACAGCAACACATATTGTGCAAATCCCTGTCTTGTGTCTAACTGCAATTCCCAGCAAAGGTTTCTTATGGAAAGGCAACAAAGCTCAAGTATGAGTTGGCCAAGAGGGGTCAGGGATCTGCAGCACTGAAAGTATCTGGGTCAGGTTGAGCTCCTAGGATTCCTCCTAGCCCTTGTTTAATCTTGGATTTTGTGAGACTGAGACAAATAGTGATAAGCACACTGATGCCATGCCCTTGGGGTTTCCTACCATTCCCATGGAACAGTTCACAAATGGATTGTCTTGAAATACTGGGCTTTCTTCTTGTAAACTGAACCCATCACAGGTTATTTATCCTAGTTAGTTTTCTATGTGTATTTGAGACTTCTTTTAGTTGCTAGGTAAACCCACAGATTAAAGAACTCTGTACTGCTGCAAACTTCTTCATAACCTGATACTATTCATAACTTCAAGGTAATGCCTACCTTTAATAACTAATGTCTGAAATCAAGGAAATGCAAATTTTAGCCATTAGGGAAGAAAATATTGATGAAAAGTTAATGAATCCCAAGACTTTCATTCAAGTTTGGATAAAGATTCATCTTCATCCTCTTTTTAGTTGAATGTGTCCCCACCCTGACTGTGACAAGAAAATCAGACAGGCTCAGTGAAGAATTTTAGGTAGACTAGGTTAAGTATTGCTGTAGTATCTGATTGATCCAGAAAATAATTCCTTTTGGCCTTATCACTAGATGGACACAATATGAGAAAGTTGTAATGCAGCAAGACTCAAGAAGGCCTTCCACTGACCATTGTCACTTTGTTTCTGACCATGGACACTCTAGTTCTTACTGTATATTTTATTATGATCACATCTTTTATTTCCAAGAATTAGTTTATAGTTTCTGCTCTGCAGTGAGGAGCTTAATGGAGTGCATAATAATTTCATATTTTCTGCATCAGAGTCCCTATCTCAAGACATCCAATCTCCCTTCTGTCTTGGCATTACATTCTAAGGCCATATCTGTCCTGATGCAAACTCTTGTAATGTGGATGAGGTCTCTACTGCACAATCCATGGAAGTAAATAAATATGCCTTAAAAAAAAAAGTTTGATTAAGAGCAAGTTCTGAAATACTATCAGTATTGCCCTGTGTTTAATTGTGTGTCAGGGCTGTTCTTGTTCCTTTCAGCTTTGGTACAATCAGTTCCTGTATGTTATCCAACAAATTTTAGGGGATTATAGGAAGTTTCAGTATCAATAGACAACATCTGGCTTTCTGACCTTCATGTCTACACGAAGTAGGATCTGTTCTGCAGTCAGGAGCATCATTATAATATTTATTTCACTATTTCACAAATATATGTCTGTTCATCCTCAGTAATTCTGCAGGGATATGCACTGTTTTCATTGTGTTTTTCAAGTTGCTGTGGTTACAAGGAGATACTCCACTTATTATTTTCCATGTGCCAGATCTGTGCCCTGGCTATTGGCCCAATTTGATGAGGTATTTAATACCTCCTGAAAGTGTCAGACTGCTGTCAACTCATACATAAACCAAAAGTTACTGAGGGCATTTAGTCAGCCTCACTGTTTGTGTGTCTGCTGCCAGACATGGAAGATTACCAGTTTGATGCTCCTCTTTGGCTGCAAGTGATGCAAGTGTCAGCTTGAGCAGGAACATGTGGGAGAAATCAGGTGGATTGACCTCTCTAACCAGAGAAACAGAGGGAAATCAGCTTCCACCTTTAATATCTAGCAGTTCTTTGTTTCTCCAGGCTTTGTCCTATAATCTCTACCTGGATTTATTTGGCAGAATACCTGAAAAGGTAAATTGTGTAGGGGCTCTGCAGTTCGAGCACATTTGAAATCCAGAGGTAAGTTTCTCTGAGTGAGGTCTTTTTTCCTTTGGTCCTAGTATCATCTGCAGTTGCTGCCCTGGGCACTCAGAGTAAATTGGAGGAGGTGCTTGGCCAAGTCACCCCATTTCCTCTTGCTGCAGTTGAACTGAAGTTGCTTATCCCCTTTCTGCAAAACTACTGTTCATGTGCTTCCCCTGTCATGGTTCTTTTCTCAGCAGTGTAGGGTTGGCTGACAGCAACTGTGGCTGGCACAGCTTCTTGGGAGTTACATCCTGCCATATCCAGGCACACAGAAAATTCTATCAACAGAGACATTTTCACAGAAATTCACACCAATTCCACTTCATCCTGCCAGGCACTCACTGCCCACTGCTCCAGGTAACAGTTGGTTCCAGCTTTGCCTGTGGTCAAAGCAAGATCAAGTCTTTAATCAAATCAAGTTCTGCTGCTGCCTGCAGGACATTATTCTGTCAGTAGTGCTGCTCCTTCCTGGCAAAGGCTGAGACTCAAACCCCTCTGCACCATCCATGCATTTGCTGGGCATCCTACCCCCACTCCTTCTACTTTCTGCAAAGTCTGTGAACCTTTTAGGTTCAGATTTCTGGAAAATTCAATATTGATGCCTATTATTTTTTTCTGTGCAGTGAGGCAGGATTTCACTGGGAGCTCTTAGATGCTAAGTTCTTGTAACCCCTAAGGAATATGCATGAATAATGAGGTGTAGAATACCATTTAGAGTGGCACCAGACAGTTAATGGCCTCACATAGCTTCAGGGTGTGATGAAAGCATCTGACTTCTGACTAATATAATTCACAGTTCTCTTAGTGCCTAACATAGAGCTCCATCTCAGGGTCTCATGCTTAGATGTGTGTATATGAAATGAGCACTGTAAACCCAAATGTTACCAGAAATCACAGAATTACTTTCTTCCCATTGATCACTTGCCTGTACAGAACAGCTTCATGCTGCAAGGTAGAATAATGATTCTCAGTTGTGTACAGCTCTATTATATTTCCCTTTCAAGAGATTGCATAAGTGCTTTGATAACATGGCAAATCCTAACAGGGAAGTCTTGTCTTGCACAGAAATTGCCACATTGAGGTCCCGTCTAGTCCTATACACCACAGCCTGCAATAAATTTATTTCTGAAGTCTAAGAAACCCTGCAGTGGACAGCCATGGAATCAGTTATGTACAGCTGAAAATGTATTTTTGGTGAGATGTTGATTTTTAAAAGTACCCTTTCCAAGTTTTGTTATTGCAAATCTGCTATTAATCTTCATTAGTACCAATTCAGTGCTTTCGGGAGCTGTTTAAATGAATGATACTTTAAAAACTCTTATGGTGGAGCAATTAGAGAAGTACTGGTTTTCTGATAAAAGGATACACCTGAATGCTATTTTTCATTATCAGGGGAGGGAGAGGAACCTGGGCTTGGTATTTGAGATTCTGGGAAACAGAGAAGCTTTTCATTCTGTTGTGCTTTGAGCTTCTTTTGTAACAATTGGGAAATCACCTGAATTTGGATAAATGCTCACATTGCTGTGACTTGACAGATTATTGCAGATCACTGAGTCATGATCATTGTCTCGATGCAGGTGCTTCATGTAAGGTCTTGTTGCCTTAGTGAAGCTTCCTTTATTGCATGCTAAGCTGGGTCTGACTATGCCCTTGCAGAGAGGTGAGAGCCTTCACAGGGGTGGCTCACAGTGGCTTACTGGTGCCACTGGCCACTCTGTGTAAAAAGTGACATAAATTTACCTTTGCCTCAGCCTGTGGCTGGAGCCAGTGCAGGAGGGCCAGCCTGAACATAAGCCAAGGGTCTGCCCTGCATGGTTGGTTTCTCTGTGTGAATCAGCTGAACGTTGCATCCAGAGCATGAGCTGTAGCTGTGTGGGTGATCACAGAGCTTGGCCTTGAGTGTGAATCCACCTCTGACTTGGGAAAGGCCACATATCTCTAGCAAAGAGGTTTATTGTGAGGAAAAGTGCAGAAAATATCAGGCTCAGAAAATCGCTAATTGTACTTTAATATTGCCATGAAAACTTCATCCCATACCCATTTTTGGCTCACAGGCTAAGAAGCAGGCCAGAATAATTTCTGGAGGAATTTAAATCAAAAGTTAAGAGTTCTGGTTTGGTTTGTTTGTTGGGGTTTTTCTTCCCGCTCAGATTTTACAAAACTAAAACCCTGATTTTCCACAGACAGTAACCAACACCAAAGACTGGCACACAGTGATCATTTAATTCAGCAATTAAGGTGAATGCTTTAAAAAGAAAGTGCCAGCTGCTATGGAAGGGTAGAGCAGAGCCTGGATTTAAGACAGAATTTGCTGTATTTTTATCTAGTCGAGTGTATTTTATTGTCAGGGTGACTTGGAGGAAGCATTGGGTAGGGACCCAGAAGTCCTGAACTGTAAGATTGGTGGCTGTTCCAGATTAGGTAGATGACCTTAGAGGAGTCACATCCCATCCTTTGTCTCCATTTCTGGTAGGTAATTACATCCCACTGCTGTAAAGTGCAGTGGGACCTTCCAGCAAGAGATGTTATTATTATATTTATAACAAACATACCATGGACATGTGTTTAGCATCACAGGTGCTGCAGCTCCAAAGGCCTGGAGCTCTTCATGGATGGGACACAAAAACTATCCAGTCACAGATATCATCGCTTACCTTCCAGTTCAGCCTGGTTTCCTGGGTATTTGGATGGGAAAGAATGGGCTGGGCTTAAGTGATACACAAGTTAGCTGAGATCATGTCTGGGGAAGGCACATGTTGAATAAAGATCACCAGTGTCACGTTTGGTTTCCGTAGTGATACTACAAATAGCAAAAGCAAGCCAAAGAAGATTACACGAGAGCATTAAAGCTGCTTCTCTCGGGTGCTGAGGATGTGAGTTTGTGCAGTTTGGCATGCAGGTGTAGCTTCAGGAAAGCATTAAACATGACCATGGCAGGAGAGCAGCACAGATGGTCCAGCTGCTGCTGAGTCCCCTGAGCCTGGGGCCTCTTGCTCTGGGTGTACTCCTGTCTCCTCGAGATTCTGAGATGCACAGAGGAGTTTGTTGTGATACTTATTCTCTACAATCCCATCCTGTAAGACAAATGGAAAAATAACACTCTTGAGAGTCCACAGTCTGGTAGGATGTAGATAGAGTGAAATTAGAAATATGAGGGAATGAAAGCATGGATAGATGGCATTGGTCTAAGTCTTCAAGAGGTTACAGTACCATGATACCAGCAATTGTTATTTCAGTACAATTTTTATCAATTTTTAAATTGTTGTTGTAAACCCTGTTCAAAGTTGCTGCTCTTTACTTGAGAAAGTAAGACAATTTCTATGAACATGTGCTTTGACTGGTTTGCATTCTAAGCAAACCAATCAGGAGACTTTATCAAGAGACATTCTTTCCAGTATAGCCACTTACAGATGGGGGAAATGAAGTGGCGTAGACAAAAATGGTAAAATAGTGATTTCAGGTAATGCCAAGGCTGGTAAGTTTTCAGTTGCATTTCTGTCCATTTCGAGGTGATTAGCCAGAAATAGAAAAAGCGAGTGAGAGAGACCTTAGCCACATAGGGAATTTGTGACAAAACAGATCACTCCCTTAAAAAACCCTTACTAGAACACCCCCAGTGTTGGAGGATGCTGCCAAGGAGTTGATTTGGATAGTGTGTACCATGCTGAGTACCAAGTTAGAGACCTGAGCTAGCTCTGAACAACCTGTTGCAGCTGTGTCACACAGCACAGTGTCACAGAGCCTGGAGCTCTACCACATTAGCCTGGCCTAGCAGCAAATGGCTTCTCCATGTTTTTCAGCAGCACTGATTCACTGATGTGTTATTCCACATTCATCTGCTGTGGGGCTGTGTCAGCCCCACGTGGAAGTTCCCTCAACAAGAGCATTTTTCTCTCTGATGTGGAGGAGTGGTTGTAGGGAGAGTCTGGCCACACTCTGGTGGGTGTGGGCAGTGACAGTAGCTGGGCTTGTTTGGGTGGAAGCCAGCAGCACATGGTGAGCTGAACTGTGTGCAGCTAAGTGGTAAAAATGTGAGGTCTTCAAGAACAAATTCTGTGCCCAGATCCCAGAACTGGGCAAGGTCCGTGATCAGACTGGAATGGTCAGTTAGTCAGATGGGAGTGAGCCTGATTGCACCCCAATTTATAACAGCACAGAGGGGGAACAACACTGGGCAGCAGCACCTGCGACCCAAGCTGGTCTGTCATTCACATCACACCACCTTTATGTTCCCATGTTCTTTGTAGCTCCTCCTGCTCTCTTCTTGGTGGATGTATTAATCATCTCTCCATTGTGAGACTAATGAACCTATTACTAGAAATTCTCACGAAGATTTGGGAAAATCAATGAAATAAAGAAAGACTGTTAGCACACTACCTTGGAAGGTCACTGCTAACAAAAGGAATTATTTTCCTCTTGTGAATGGTATGGCTGGAAGCAGCTAATGTCATGCAGTGCTATGCTGTATGAAATGAGTGATGTGGAACTTGCCAAGTTTCATTCCAAGGGTTGGTGTCTGTATCAGAAACCTTACCATTCCAGTGGACTTAATGGGAAGGAGTGGAAAAGGATGGGAAAAGAAATTTTATACAATATTTATGTGTGTTTGTTTTAGCAAATTCTCTGGCTTTTCACATGAACTGAAGCACCAGCAGCGCAGCTTTGGGTGTTCAAACATTGGCTGTTCTCTGCCAATGTAAGATAATCCAGGTGCATTAGGCAGGCGACCTGTGGAGATAGGGATGTTTTCATGTTGCCGTACAAGGAACTGGTGAAATATCTGGAAATGGAACTGCAGTGCACAGTAGTAAAGCTCTGAAAATTACTCAAGTGGAGGCTGGCAGTGTTTGGGCAGTTCTGTAGGTCTGAGCAAGCAACTTGGACTGTAAGAGCAAAGAGCCTGCCATGTTGTTTGTCACCAAGTGCCTGGGAGACTCTCAGCAGAGCAGCCTCTGTCCTGCCCTGCATCCCCGCGCCACTCGTGGTGCCTTTGAAGGTGCCACAGACCACTTGGCAGGAGAAGCAGGAGATAGTGCAGGAATGCCCCAGGGCTGTCCTGCCAGCCTAGGGAAATCAGGGACAAGAGAGCCACCGAGATCAGAGCTGGACTGAGCTGTTAAGTTCTCTAAGGCTGCAGTTTCAGGACAACTTCTCTGGAACCTGGCAAGTCGGCATCGCATTTGGATAGTCTGCTGGGCTTCCTGTACACCTGTGTGTTCTCACTGAGCATCATGAAAGTGTTTTGGCAAGCACCACAGGTAGAAGTTCCTTTCTGTTACTAATATTCTTTTTCCTGGATTTTAATTTAATTTCCCCTATCATTCCTTCTTTTTCCACTGCACATTTCCCCTTGAAAGCTAAGATTGCATGAACGGATGGATATTTTTTGCTCCCCAAGTGCATGTAGCCTTTTCTGCTGTTTGAACAAATTAACATTTGGGTTGAACTGCACCTGCAATTCCCATTAATGTAGCAAAGTGAAACCAATCCACTGGTGGAAGGAAAGAAGTTCTGAACTCCCTTCCTCTGACAACAGACCTTGTGAGGATAACAAAAATCCCCAGAAGATGGCAAGGAAATCTGATTTCTATGCCTGGGAAGTTTGTAGGGTGCATGGCTGCTGATGAAGCCTGTGTGCCATCAGGAACTTTGCTCTGGACAGGAATGCAGTGCAAACCCCCATGGTTCTTTTAAGTATTTAACTTGTACTGGTATAATCCATAGGTATGTGACCCAGATGGATGAGCTAAAAACTTCTGCAAATGGAACTGTGTATGTGGAAGCTGTATAGGTTGGAGGAAAAGGAAAAATGAGGGGTTGGGGTGAGGGGAAGGAAGTGCCTTCTTGAATTTAGTTCTGCTGCTGAGCGGTAGGAGGTTAGCAAGCAACTTTTGCCATGGTCATTTATGTCCTGATCAGCCATGAAGGGCACTTTTTATCTTACCCTACAGTTGCATTTTAGGATTTCTGATTGGATAGAAATATGTTGCATACCAGTGAAGAAGTCTGAAACAGAGAGGAGGCACACAAAGAGGTACAATGGTAATTTTGCTGCTTAATAGTGCAATGCTGGGGTGTAATTCTGGTGCCTCAATCCAGTAAACACAAGTTAAATTGTCACAGAATCTGTGCATGAAGAGCAAATGGAAAATAAAAGTTTTAAGCAGTTTAAGTCCATTTTCCAGTCATATTATTCTTAGCAAAGTGACTTGAGTTATTTACTAAGAATAATATGTGTTTTATGAGGAAATAACTCATCTGTTTTGTCCTTGTCTATCTGTTCTTTTCCAGTATACTTGTTTTTTGTCAGATAATTTGGACAAGCACAGATGTAGTGTGCTTCTGCTTTTGTTCATGTAATCTGATCCTCATTTGATGTTTGTGGCATATCCAGATGATGGAGTTTTTTCCTCCTTTCTGAAAGGAGTGACCAAAGTGCTGTGAAACTGCTGGTAAGGGTCAGAGAAGAACAGTCTAATTGGTGTGAGGAATAAGACAAAGTCTCCAAATAAGACTCCATGGGTTCCAAGTGTTTTTCATACTGTGTCCTGTTAGTGGATCAGGTCCTGAAAAGTTACTGGGGACAGCAGGAAGGATGTCCATCCTGTGCCATGCAATGTGTATCTAGGCTATGCCTTCCAGTAAGGCTTTCCCTTCCCACTCTCTTACTGATATTGTGAAAACCCGCCTGGTGCTTAGGTATCCTGCTGGCTCAGGTTACTAAAGATAAAACCAGTGTATAGGACAAGTTTTCTCTTATCCAAAAGGTGGATCTATTTTGCTTTGGGTACTGCAGGAGCTGACTCATGAGGAGAAGATGAAAGAGTTCAGAAAGGAGATGGCACCAAACTGATTACAAAGTGGTCACAGAGTCTGTTGCAAGAATTGCAGGAAATGAGAATCTTCAGGCTCTCCACCTATGCTGATTTATCTCTTGTTCTGGGAGCATGAAGGTTGTATGTGTCCCTTCAGACCCTGGCAAGGTAGCTCATGTTGATGAGATTCTATGGAGGAGCTCCTCTTCAGCCCCAGTTTGTCCCAAACAGTTATGTGATTACTACTTATTAGGATCTATAATGTCCTCCTCCTGCTTTAGCCATTCCCCTCAGACCTCTGCTGCTGACAATGTCTCAAGATTATTACATAAAAGGGCTTTGCTCTCAGCCCTTCTCCATGGTGGGGGCCTGTGAGATCCAAAATACTCGTCCAGCTCTCCTTTGTGTGCAGCTGGTAGAGAGTGCTGCCTCTCTGCCAGCTGGAGCAGATCAACATCTTCCACATCACAGCCTGTATCTTTTCCAAAGGAGGGGTCTTGGTGCTTTGTACTGGCACATCATCTGGGGATTGACTTCAAGGTAGTATTGCACATCTCCGTGGTGGGCAGCAGCCCCAAGAGCCAGCTGTGCAGCACTTACCCTCTTCTGTGCAGAATTCCAGTTGTTCTTGCACAATAGTCTTCACTGTGTCAGGCACCCAGAGGATTTTACTTTGATGTGGGAGGGGTGGGTAGGACAGTATTCACTAACACAGTCTTTGTGAGTGATAGATATGAGGCACATTTGTGTAGTTTGAATTTCAGCATCTCAGCAGTTCATCTGAAAATAGGCAGAAGGAGCAGAGGAAGCTGCAGCAAGGGAAGGAAAAAATGCAGAAAAGAATTTCAGCCTGCAAGATAGCTGGATCCAGACTGTGTTTTTTCTATTCTTTTTCTTTCTTTAGACTAGGAAATTAATCCCAGATTCCAAACTGTATTTCTCATATAAATCAGGAGTAGCTGTTAAAGCTGAAAGGGTGCAAACAGGAGCAAACCTGGGCCTTCAAAGTTCAATGGGAATTGTGGCTAGTGAGTGCAGGCTGTTAAAGGCAGGATTCCTGGTATCTTAAATTGCTGCTCACTCTTACATTGGCTCTCTGTTGCAGGGACTGTTGCAGCAATGCAGTCTGGGTTTGCAGTTTCTAGATCAGGGCATCTGCAGACCCCAGCAAGCCAGAATGCAGCATCTGAAAGGAGAACAGGGGAAAAGAAAATTGAGAATGAAAAAAATCACATAATCCAGCTGGCAAATATTCCCAGGCCACAATTGTCTTTGGCACCCCTCCACCCCCCAAGGTCTCCAGTGGTTCTCAGGCCTCCACCACAAGAAAATCAAGGGTTTGAAAATACAATAATTAAAGAAAATCTTGATGTCATTTGCGTTTGGGAGTATTTGGACATTAGTGTTGCGTGAGCATGTTTGCACATGTACACCCTGCTTTGCTGAAGCCTGAGCTGTTCAATGACTGAAAATTTCTACCCTGGGGCAGAGGGAGGAGGTTCCCACCTGTTCTCACTCTGAGAATCCGGGAATTGAGGGGATGATAAGGCACTTTTTGTGGAAGAGCTTTTAAGGTGACAAGTCCTTGCTTTGTGCCAGTCCCACCTGGCTAACCTACAGGACCTTGTTAATTCCTTTAGAGGGGTGAATAAAATGTATACTACAGTCAGGGCATGGTGACACATCACCTTGATTCCTTTAGAGGGGTGAATAAAATGTATACTACAGTCAGGGCATGGTGACACATCAGCTTGGTCCAGGTGAAGTTGCTTGTGGTTCCCTCAAATGTGTACAGGAGCAGAAAGGTGATGGGGAGAGTTCTGTTTGTACTGACTTGTGGAGCAGAGCCAGGCAATGTGCTGACTGGAGCCTGACCTGTGGAAGGAGGAGACAGCATGCTCAACAGGGTCATTCATCTGCTCTATCCAAGACAGCCTCAGCTGCAGTAGGGATCCATTCCCCTTCCTGTCCTGCTGGCATCCCTTACAGACAAAGCAGTTTTGCCCCTGACATCTTTGTTTTTGTTTTAAATTCCAGAATGGCTAGGGCAAGCAGTTACCCTGGATTTGTCCTCACTTTGGGATTTCAAAGTGGTGGTGGTGTTCTGCAGAGTATATGCTGGAATGAAATAGGTGAGTTTTCATTGGGAAGGTGTAGAGCCTTTTGCAGCTAATCCCTGTCTGACCCATCAGTGTTTCTGCACTGACAGAGTGAGGACTCTGGAGAAGAGGTGAGCTGTATAAAATACAGGATTTCCCTTTTTTCCCTCCATTACAGGTGATGTGTAGATGGGACCAGATCTCCATTCCTTTAATCTTGTGTTTTTATGAGCTTTAAAACTTTATTGCTGCTTTTTTTTTTTTCCTTTGAGATTATCAGCTAGAGTAGTCACCTGCTGATAGTTTAAAACAGTTTTAAAGTATTAAGTGCTGTCAAAAGCCAAAGTAAGCCAGAAGATGACAGAAGGGATAAGTGGGTGCAGCACTGTCTCTTCCATGGTACAGATGGGCACGAGCCACTGTCTCCTGTGGCTGTGGGGAGCTGCCAGGCTGCTGGAGAAGACTTCTGGGAGAGCCAGTTCAGCCTCTGCTGCTAATGGGCACAGGCAACTGTTCTCTCTGTGGAAGTGCCATAAATGTGGAAGAGTAATTTTATCATTAAAAATACTAAAATCTTCCATATGGAAGAAAGGGTTCGACTTTCTTTTTTTTTTTTTTTTTTGGGGTTTTAATCGCTATTTATTTTTCTCATTGTGCCCTAAATATACATAGCACCATCCAGCTGGCTGAACCACAGAGCAGAATGAAATATCTGCTATAAAGGCACAAACCTATAAAGTGCAGATGACAGACTGAAATTTCGAATCTTTGCTCTGTTCACATATATGGAAGTTTTACCATTGGCTTCAATGAGATCATAACCAGGAATTGGCTTACATGAAAGGAGTGTTTGCCAAATGAGCACAAGCACATGACTCAGAAATTTTGGGTTGATTCCTGATGTTCCCGTTGTTTGGCTGATTTCTTCACTGCTTTCAGCCTCAGTTTCCCCTATTTATCAGTGCATAATAGGCTGAAGATATCTCACCTATTTACTAATTTAATTAGAATAACAAAACTCACTTTACATCTACTACTGGTTTGTAAAGGGCTTTTGAAACTCCACAGGAGGTGCAATTTGGTTGACATAAAACCTGTTTGCATCATAAGCATTATCATCTGTGCCATGAATTTGTTATTCCCTACAGTTGTATCTACAAAAAGACCATGGCATCATTTATACTGCAGATGTTCAGGTACAAAGAAGCCACAGTCACTACTTGGAGCAAGTGTCTGATTTTCTAGAAGAGGGATGAGAGCAAGGAGCTTTCCATTTCCCCCACAGATTGTAGGTTGGTTTTGAGAGGTGCCCAGCTGCAGAGGCTCTGCAGCCACAGCTCCAAGTGAGACGAGGTCACCACTGCAGGGCTGTGGTTAGCACAGACACCACTGTGACCATGTGAGGACTGAAATCCATGTGCATGGCTTCCTAGAGAATGCAAAGTGGAAGAAGCCACTCAGT
Organism: Buphagus erythrorhynchus; assembly: GCA_013400855.1. Classification (NCBI taxonomy): domain Eukaryota; kingdom Metazoa; phylum Chordata; class Aves; order Passeriformes; family Sturnidae; genus Buphagus; species Buphagus erythrorhynchus. The sequence goes on along the minus strand of VZTT01058404.1, from coordinate 65,027 downwards.
GGTATAACTTGGTGTTATTGTTGGCTGGTTTCAGCTCCTCTCTCAGCTGCCATCTTTGTGCTTAGTGCATGGTTTATCTGAGGGTATTGCTGTGGTTAGAGTGCAATGCACAGGACAGCAGTTTGTGTTAATAAGGCAGTAGTTTAGTAATTGTTGTTCTTTGATTCAAGCACAGCATCTCTACTACTGAGATGGAAGCATTTTTTTTCTGGACTCCAGAAGCTTTGTGTCACACTTTAAAAGCTTTATTTTCCTATATTTTTTTTAGCCTTATTATTGAAGATCCTCAGATTTCCTGCCAGGCTTAGATTATCTTTTTTTTTTATATTTATTTGCTTCCCATTTAAACCATCCATTCACCCAGTTTCCATAAAATCCCTAATAACTATTTTAAAGTTTCTGTTCTTGGCTCTTTCCAAACCTTTAAATGCTGGTTTGAAAACCCAAGCTGAGTTCCAAAATAATCCTCTCTACCATCTCTTTTCCTCTAGTTACAAGAGGGTCCTTCAGTGTTTTGCTTCCTAGCACTTGTTAGCTATCAGTGGTCCACACGCCTCTTGTCTGAGGGGGAAGAAACAGATTTGGCACATAATCCACCTGACAGAGGACATATGAAATATGATGGTTGTGACACAAAAGGAAAATAGCAGCAGTTGAAGTAGTTTAAAACTCAGTTGCACTCCAAAAGTGCCTTTTCTTTCTGCCTTAGTGCAACCCCACTTTCATCATGTGCAAGCCCCTGAGGAGACAATTCTGCTTTCCACCAGCTCTCAGCTTTTGTGTGGCAAATCCAAACCAAGCCCACACCTGTGCAGTGAGTGCTGTTCGTGCACAGGGAAAGCCCTGAATGACTTGTGACCTGCCCCAGAGACCTGAATTCAGTCTTGGGATGTGGTGGGTGGATGTGGGGAGAGCAGACAGCACCGCCATGTCCAGGGGCTGACCTGTGCTGCGCGAGACACAGCATGCAGGGGGAAGCAGTAGAGAAGTTCCAGCAGAATATCTGTGCCCTGGAGACACAGGAGAGGTTTTTTGGACAAGAAGTCAGCCCTGTTACCTTTTTCCTGAGATTAAGACTTGGCATTGATAGCTAAGATGATATCTGCTTATTATGAGCAAGTTTTGTTCTTCTTGTCAAAGAGCAGAGCCTTTCCTGCAAAGCTCATCCCCTGGAGATTTCTCTCTGTGCTTGTACCAGTGATGGTATGAGCAAAATCAGGATGCAGAGAGAACTGGCATGGATTTCATGACAAATCTGTCAGGAGAAGATTAGAATCAAGCTCTTCCCTTTTCTTTGTGTGGTGTTGGTTCTTTGCATTGTGAAGGTGCTGGGGTGCTGCCTCCTGATGGCAATGGAACTGCCTTTACAGAATCATTTAGGCTGGAACAGACCTCTGAGGCCATGGAGTCCAACCTTTGATCAAACATCACCATGTCAGCTAAACCTCAGCACTAAGTACCATGCCCAGTCATTTCTTGAACACCTCCAGGAATGGTGACTGCCCTGCCTCCCTGCACAGCCCATTCCAATGTTTAACAACCCTTTTCATGAAGAAATTCTGCCTGTTTGTGCAACCATGGACACTAGATTTACTGTAGCTGATCAGAGGCAGCTCTTCACTCAGCAAGTGCATGGAGTGAGCTGGATCCACACATCCATTCCAGGCCCTTCACAGATGCTCACACTAACTGGTATCACAAGCAGGAGGCCAGACCTGGAGCTATGGAGCTCAATGGAAGGAAATCCATATGTCTTCAGAAACTTTGGATCTGCACCAGACATAAAAGAAAATCTTCCAATATAGTTTTTCTGTGTAGAGACCAAGTGAGGCCTCTGGCCAACATCTGAAAAACCAGAGCCTAAAATTAGACCCCTAAAATACCAAGAGCAGTGAGTGGTTCCAACTGATACCAAGTTAGGAAAAAGGGCCTGAAATAAACAGATTCCTCAGTAACCAAGATCCTGTTTTTGAGACAAGTGTTCATTCTCACAAGTCAGAACAACAAGAAACCAAAAAGAAAAAAAGAATGAAAACATCAAATCAAGTCCCAGAAAACCAATGATATTATCAGCCAAAGCATGTCTTACTAGAATGTTTTCCAAAATTCCTCTGGGAGTTCCAGTGAGCCATGAAGAGGATATTGCTCTTTTCTAAAGTATTAAATTTGGGATCTTTTGGAACACATTGCATTTATGTGACAAATCTGTTCTTCTGTTAAGTCCTGTATCTGCTCTATGATTCTTTTGCCCCTCGTCAAATTTCTTCCTTTTCCAGGCCTATGCTATTATATATATGTATCTCTCTAAACCTTTTTTCTTGTTGTCCTCCTGACTTTGTGATGGTCAGTGTGCTCATTTGTCTCTTTTGGCAGGTGAAGTGAGGAAGCACTTAGCTTCAATAAATACTTTATCAAGAGAATGAGGTTCGTGTCCAGGGACTATCTTGCTTTGAGAGGTGTGTGCAGACATTGTTCAGTGCAACCCTGTTCCCTGGCTAAAACTGCTGGGAGTACTGAAATATGAACATCAGAAAACACTAATAGGAATGACAGCAGTCCTGAAAATATCTCTGATTTCTTTAGAAATGCACTTGAATCTGGTTTTCAGCCTTCTTCTAAGTTTGTGGTTTTGTTCCTTTCTGCATATGATGAAAGTGGCCATGGTACTGCATTTAGTATTATCTTTATGTCTCAGTTAGGAATATCTATGCAATAAGGTATAGCAAACCTTACAAGATGATTAGCTCTCTTCCTTTCTTTTTTTTTTTTTTAATTTTTAAAATTTTATACATAATTATTACAATGGCTTGTGCACTTAGCATATATTTATTTTTGTACTTCAAGTGTTGTATTGTCTCAGAACTCTACTTATCAGACAAGATCTCATGGTACAGTGGCACAGCCAGAAGACAGCTTCTGATCCAGGAAATGAAGGGAGGGAGCACTCACACCAGTCTCATTCATGCAGTTCCCCAGAGTGAATGTATGGAGCAGTGCAGGCTGCTTTGTGCATCAGCCTATTTTTTGGTGTGTATCTGGAGAGAAATTAGGAGAGCGACTGTGATTCCTGGCTTAGCCCTCAGTTTTATTTTCTTTAAATTATAGATTTATATAAGCGATATCTCTAAGAATATGCCCCATGAAATCCACATGTGAGGAAGCATGTTAAGGGCACCCTGAAAAAAGCAGCAAAGAGAAAAAGATGTCTCTGTGGCTGTTCAGTACCAGAAATACAAAGTCTCCTCAGTTCTGCAGAGCCTTTTGCTGTTATTTCTTTCAATTCTGACCGTGTGTGCTCCCATTGGGTGCCATACCACCAAACTGCCCTGGCAGCTGCCAGTGGGGCAGATGAGACAGAGCAGAGCAAACAGAACTGAGGTACTGCCAGGGCAGCAGAACTGCTCTGCAAAGCTGAGAGTGAGTCTCAGCACCCCCAGGAAATGCAGCAGGAGCTTTCTTTTCTGTGTCTGAACAATGGCTGGGTTTCTCCTGACACTGCAGTCCCTGGTGTTGTGTATCCTCTCTCTGCAACTGGAGAATTCCCCAGTTCCTGTAACTGGGCAAAGGAAAGAAGATGAAGGTTCCAGAAGCCCTACTGGCACCTTGCTTTGTAGCCCAATGAAGAGGGAGGTGGTCAGAAACAAGAGAGACTGGCACTGCTGCAAATCCCTAGCTAGACCCTGCCACAGGAAAAGGGCCTTTTGCAAGGCTCCACATAGGAGAGCCTTTTCCATTTGAAGTTCAAGTGCAGTCACAGTGGCAATACTGACTTATTCTGTCCAGTGTCAGTTTATGATGGAACATAAATGTTGTATAAAAAACATATATTAGGTTTAAGTGCAGCTCAAAATGTCAGTGTATTATTCTGTGGTCGTGCAACAGTAATGTTCTAATAAAATTACAGCCCTTCAGCTTCTGGAATACAACACAGAGAATGATGATACTTCTCTGGTACTGTAAGTTATATTTTTGCTGTACAGCTCTGGCAGGGTTCTTAAAAATTTCAGTGATATCCAGAAAAAAACTCTCAATCTTAAGCAAACCTGGACTCTGCCTAGAAAGGAATCCTGATATTATCTATGTTTGGAGCTTCCTACTCCTAATTCTAACAGCATGTCTTAATGATTGAAAATGTGTTTTGTGTGTGTGTGAATGATAGGAGGTGTTGCATTCCTCTGCTCCATCTCCCTTCCAGAAGCACACTGTGGCTGTTTGACTAAGGAGATGTTCCAACTTCAAAGCTTAACCAGTACCTCTGCCCAGCCTTGAGACTCAAAAATCCCTTCTTTCTCTACTCCCTAATACCTCTGCAGTTTCTACCATCTATATCTTGTCTCTCAGCTGGCAGCAGCTCTCTTTCTCCAAACAAACCAACAGCCCTCTGATGTTGCTGGTCAAGTCTAGAGCAGTTTATAATCCCTTTTGATTATATTAACTCTTCTGGAAGTGTTATGTAGTGTCTCCTGCACTTTTTTCTTCTATCTGCTTCAAAAAAGGGTAAGAAATGTTCAGTGTGGATTTTTTTCCTGCCTTTCTCCCATTCCCTCTCTATTCCCCTATCCCTGAAGGTTTTTCCTTCCATCCATGGGCCATCTGAAGTCAAAGATTCCATGACAAACCTTCTCTTGGGTCAGACTCTTCATGGGGAAGGAACACGGAAAGCTAGAAGCTAAAACTTTGGTCTTCTGTTGCAGGTGGCCAGAAAATGAGCTCTTTTTTTGCCATCTGATTGTAAAAAGGCAAATGTGCAAGTAGTGTAAGTCACACACTTACTGACTCTGATGTGAGATTGGTATTGCAGCTGCACAAAGTAGATTTCTTACAATTTCTTTGGTTTTCTAGCAAGAAAAGTGCTGGATGTCTCTATGCTTGCATATTCAAAGTGGGTGTCTCTGCTTTAGCCTAACACAAGTTAACTAACGATAGCTTAACAAAATGTAAACATCTGTGGGGATCAGCTTGGGGTCTGATGGTCTAGGAGTCTATGAAATCTTCAGATGTTCCTTTCCACTTTCTGTAATGTACAAGCAATTTCTTATTGGCATCCAAGCAGCTGCTATTGCAAGGTTTCCACAGGCACTTGTTGGGTTTAGTTTGGTTCTTTCTTTGCATGACATATGGAAATTAAATACAGTAAGAGCTGGGTTACATTTTTCAAATCTTAAAGCTGGTAAGTGTGAAAATAAGTTTGTTTTCACTGAGGAAGGGAAGGAATATTTTAAATCATTGCATAAAAGTTTTGAGAAAGTTATCAAAATTATTAGACTACAAAAAAAGCCTGTGAGCCTTTTTAATGATAGAGATATTTGCCTGCCACTGCAGATTGCAACTTTAAGCTCCAATTTATGTTTTCCCTTAAATTGCTTTAAGCACTCCTTCATTCTTGAACTCACTTTCTAAGGCTTTACTTTTATATCAATCCCCCTTATGTACCAAGATTGCAGATATCTTTCTATAACATCCCTTCAGTTAAACATCTTGGAGTGCATTACTGGTGGAATGCCAGTGACTTGAGGGATTTGTGCCAACTAAGACATATTAATTAGAGTGCACAACCAGAAATATTATAGTCAGCTTAACATAGAGTTAAGTTAACTTGACTGTGCCCAAATCCTTCAATAGCAATGCTGTGGGACAGGCAGGATCTGTCTGTTCTGTTTATACAGTTTCTTGATGTGGTAAGGTGACTTGTTTTGGGACCATAGTGGGTGGCTTAGCTTCTCATTGTCGTCTTGCCTTTCTGCATCTCTCATGCAAGCAAAATTCGTTTGTCACCTCCAGCTTTCTGCACAAGAAATAAAATTTATGCTGTCTATTCAAGTCCTTGTCCTTTAGCAGAGGCAGAGGGACCTGTTCTGCCTTGCAAGGAATATTCCTGTGAAGCACAGAAGCATGGGTGTGAGATACTATGGCACAAACCAGACCAGAACTGGATGTTCACCCCACACAGTGGCTGTGGGTTAGGGTTTGCCAGCTGAATACATGGCCAAGAGGGGACACAGTCAAAGCCATTAATTTCTCACCTAAGGGTGGAATAGCAAACATCCCCCACTCGGACATCTGCTGAACCAGCCCCTTTTCCAAAAGCCAGTGTGCTCACGTTACACAGTGCTCAAAAGTCCTCACTGTTCCCAGAATATTTCCTTAGCTCGTTTGTCCAGCGAGGGGCACAGGAAAAGCAATTACTGTGCAAAGGTGGAAAATGGAGGTAACGGTTCAGGGTAATCACCACCCCACCGTGGAGAAAGCTGCTTCTCTCCTAACCACAGACGAGGTGTTTAGTGCTCAGGCTCAAGGCAAATATTTCCTCTTCATTCAGCAGCAGTTAGACAGGATGTGCCAAAGCCAGCCAGGTCATGTGGCGTGGGGAAAATGAGCTGCATGGAACTGTCATCAGCAGCAAGAGTCCCAGAGCTCAGACTCAGCTCTTCTCATGCTGCTAAAACATGACAGCCACATTGCACAGATGCAGGCATTAAACAGATCTGAGTGCAATGCTGTTGGCTGGTCTAGCATTTAACTCTTTGAAGATGGCAAATGACACTTGCACCCTTCTAGCGAAAGTTTAAAAAACATAAACCAAGCATCACTTCCAGGGGCAAGTGGGCTGGTGCAGAGGATCCCCTTTCCTCCAAATGCTTGCCTTTGTAAAGCATTACCACGTTTGAGGAGGGGCAAGAGGGGTTTCTTAGGAGATGTGCTGTAGCCTGGAAGTGTTCTAACAAGATGAATGTGTGGATGGCTCCAACATGCTATAGTTGAACTGTGATCAAACTCTTACCCAGATCCAGTGGTGGGGATTTTGTGTATCACTGCAACTACATTGCTTCAACTGATGTAATTGAGCAGGTTTTGGCTAAAGTATCATTAATTTTCTTCACAGTAGCTGGGGTGGGGCTGTGTTCTGGATCTGTGCTGGGAAGTTCTGAGAATTACAGATGTTTTAGAACCCTATTGCTGAGCAGCACTTGCACAGAGCCAAAGCC
>VZTT01058404.1:33486-57818 GCA_013400855.1 Buphagus erythrorhynchus | reverse complement strand
GCATGGGTTCAGATCTCAGAACAAAGATACAGGCCTGCATGTGCTTTAAACAAAGTATAGCTTTTCCCTTCAGAAATGTGGGTCTAAAGGTTAGGAAATCCTGCTTGCACTGTTGTAGACTATTGCATCATTTCAGACTGGTGTCCTGTGTGCTGAACTCTTTCTGATGGCTAGCAGTACTTAGGTTCTTTACTTTCTCTCTGGATTAAGTCCCAGAGGTGGTATTTTATTCATGAGTAAATTGCAACTCCAGTCAAATTTATGACAGCATACTTGATGTAGAGGGTGCTAAAAGAAAACCATCCAAGTGATCCTTCAAGAAACTTCAGTATAAAATATTGCTTCTCTGCAGATTGGTCTACAGATTTATGTACAGTGATGCCAGACTGCACTCACATACACTGACTGTTCATCAGGGATGGGTGCTGTATGCCAGCTGTTGTACCCTAGATGCAGTTTTAAAAATTTTTACGTCCCTAAAAAGTTATTAAAAAGACCTCTAAGAAAGGTCTTTTTAATAAAAAGACCACTAATTACAAACAAATTGTATGAAGAGCAATTGAAAATGTCAGTTAGATATTTGCTATATCAAATGCCAAGCCACATAGTTTTGTTTAATGAAATCAGTTTCCAGTAGAGTTCATAACATCATCAATGACCTAAGCAGTGCACCTGACAGCTCGCCTGCCATCTCGAGCTGTAAATCTGGGTAACTAATGGTATATCGAAGAAGAAAAGGTCAATAAATGCAGAAATGTATGGAGAATCTAATCTTTCCCTGGCACTTGTTATTCCTCCCTACTCACTCTCCTTTCATTCTATAATCTGTCACATTAAACTAGTCATGCTTGGCCAGAGCCTGATCAGGACAAGTTCCTGACAAAGCTGCATCTGTTCTTGCCACACAGCATCAGATAGACAAAGGCAATACATTACTGCAGCCTGGAAACCTCTCTTCTGGAAATGCAGTTTAAGAAGGAGCCATAAATGTATGTAAATAAATTAAATTTGAGAAAGACAAGGGAGGCGTTACAGAAGTCACTCATCTCTTCATGAAAATTAAAAAAGTTTTTATGAGCTTGGTTTTGTTCTGAATAAAACTGCTACTGTTGAGAACAGAAATGTCTTAGGTTTCTGAGCAGTAGAGCTGGTAGTCTTTGTGTCTGCCAGCACATTTTTTCCCTGCTTCGCCCAGTCCAGAAAGAAATGACTCAGTCAGAAGGACTTCCTTCCTCTCCCTTGGGCAATTATTCCACAGCCTATTAGGTCTCCCCATTAGGAAATATTTCCAGCATCATTTTCCCTGTGCTTACTTTTAAAGCATCCTTCTATGACTAGAAATTATCCTAAACAGTGCCCTTCCATCATTAGTGTTTCCATTTCTCCTGTGCTTCTCTGTGGTTATCACATGTCCTGTAACATTTCACTGGTGTTTAGTTGGGCTGCAGCTGTTTAATGTATTTAACCTTCCCCTGTAAGCCAAGCACAGGACTGGCACCATTTATACACCATTAGACAAGGGAGGTGCCTGCTAAATGTAATGACTTTCTTCTGGTGCTTTTGTGGTAGAGGTTGTGCTAGAGAACAAGGGCAGCTTCTATTCTAAACTACATGGAAAAGGTGCAACTGCTGAAGAAGAATGACTTAAAAAAAGAATTTATACAGAAATACATTAATTTAGCATCCAGCCATGATTTAAGTCCACAGGGGAAGCAGTTAAATTTAATTGAAGTTGGCCTCTCAAACAAAGACATTGCATGTATATGTGCACACAAGAAATTCCAACCAAACTGAGGAATATTATTAGGCTTACTAGGATTCTGTATTTTTACTGCAAAGGATGTCTCTAAAACCACTATAGTCTTTTAGACTGTGGGAAACATTGCAAATGTCACCACATGATGTCTGGATGCATAATATGGATGTATTTCCATGTGTCATTATATTTGAGTTTCTTTAGGTTTTCTCTGAATTTCTTCAGCTCACTTCCTGAGCTGTTATATAATTGCTGTATTTAGTATTACCCTAAATTGTTGATATGTGCTATCCATTTGAACTCCAAATATTTTTTTTTTTAATTAAAGGTAGGGCTAATATCTCTGTTTCTTATTTAATTGTAAAACTTCAGCATTTCCCTTTCTTTGGTTGCTTATGAATTTATTAAACTTTAAGTCTTTGTGTTGAAATTTTCCATGCCAGCTGTGTCTACTGAACAAAATATGGGGCATGTGTGAATGTAAATTATCATTTCAGTGATTTATTTTTTATTTTTTTCTGAGAACAAGGCAACAGGAAAATGTGATATAAAAGTGCAAGAACAGTCATACCAGGTCAGCCCAGGCGTCAGGATACACACTCTGACAGTGGCCAATCCTGCAAGCATATTTGACACTTCCTTCAAATATTCCCCCAGACTCCAAAAATTTGTGGCTGAGGGATTTTAGAACCAGACACAGTATTTTGTGCTTAATAGTCCTTGAGGGATTTTCCTTTGGTGACTTTGTTTTTGAATCTGTGTAAGCTTTTGGCTTCTAGAATGTAATTTGGTGAGGAGTTCCACTGTTAAAATACACTCTGGTTGAAAAGAGGTCCTTTCTGGTTTTTAAGCATATTTCCTGTCATTTTTCAATTCAAGATCCCAAGCTGTCACATTGGAACTAATCATTTTGAGAGCCAGCCTCTGCCAAACCCCATCTTGGTCCTCATTTTTGATCAGCAACAGTCAGCTCAAAGCCCTTTGCTATGCAGAAAAAGTAGAAGTATTTAGGATTGTTTCTTCCTGTGTGCATCACTTCACACTTATTGACACTCAATGTCATCTGTCCATTTTCTGGGCCAGACAAACCATCTTGTCACCTTCACCTAAATACCTTAATACTTTGGAGTACCTAATTGTTGGTAGCAAACTGTCTTCTAACTATTGTTTGTCTTTTTTAGATCATTGCACAAAGCTTGTTTTTTTCAAGTTAAAAATGTCAAGAGGGTTTTTTGAGCAGCTTCGGCCACTTCATATGACAAAAAAGAGGAAGGTGGGAGTCAGGACTGTCAGGAACCTGCATATTGCTATGCCCATGAACATCCCAAAATTTCATGTGTCATGTAAAAGGGAATGCTGAAGATTCTTGACAGCAATGATTAAGGGAAACTGCAGATGTTCTATTTCAATGAAAGTACCTTTTATTTATGTAATGTTAAAGGGCTGACTTGAGATATCAAAAGCCAATAGATTTGGGTTTAAAAATTGAATAGTAGGCCCAGAGCTGACTGAAATTGAGAGTGAAACTTGCTTAGAAATCAATAAGCTGTTGTATAAAATGTAAAAATAATGTTCCTGGGTTAAGAATTAATAGGAACTATTCCAGGGAAAAGTTAAATTAACCTTTAACTGCACATGCTTGAGTAAATATATTCAGTGGGGACACATATTTTGAAATTGAAAACTGTACCTAAATCTTTTGCTGGACTCTTTGAGGAGTCGTATATCTGTTTGCAAATATTGAATTTATGTGAATTGTTATAAATGTATAACCAATCTGAAAATAACTTCTTTATCGGGGATTCTGACTAATTATTGTTTGTTTTTCCTGCATCTCTCCCAGATTCCCTGTGAGCTGCTGCTGGGGTCTAGTTTGGTCCCCATGAAAGTGAAAAAGTGGCAAAGTTCACCAAAATAGTATTAACAGGATTTTTTTTTTTTCCTTCAAAGGAAGGTTTCTTAATCTTCTCCATTCCTTCCCCCTATTCCTCTCCAGGAGATCCCTTCCACACAGACCATGGAATTTTGGCCTCTTGTTTATACGTGGAAGAAAAGCAAATTTCAGAATGTTGTAACTTCCCATAGATCAGAAATTCCCTTTTCCAGACAGTTCTTCATGCAAGTGTCCTAGTGGCTTCTGGGGCACTTGGCTTCCCTGTGTAGGATTGTCAGCAGGTGTAGGAATACCTGACTGGGGGAGAAGGAGCTGGAAGGTGACAAACCCACCACCTTGCAGGAGGTGGAGCACTCTCTGCCCCTGCACTGGAACTGCCAACCTCCTGCTCTCCAGTCCCTTGTGAGATCTGTTCCAGAGCCTTGGCTCCTTTGCTGAGTCTGTTTAACCTCTCCAGCTCCAAAGGAAGGGAATATCTTTGTTAGAGATCAGAAGTTCTGAGCAGGGCAGCTCTCACCTCTTAGCAGCTTTCACAGGGACTTTTCAATCCTAGCCTGCCAGTCAGAGGGAGTTTTGAAGTGTGCCAGGAGGCATTGATCCTTCTCCACTTGAGAGTTTTTCCCCAGTATGAAAGAAAATAAATAACAACAGAAGCAGGAGATTTCAGTAGTTAGTAGAAAAATAATTGAAATAATTTTAGTGTCTCCCTTTTCATTGTCCCTGCTGCTTATATTTTGCCTTCCAGTGTACTATTTTTGCTGTCCACTCTCCAGCTCCCTGGATTTTCTACCTTGCACTCAGGGAACATAAATATTTTGACCTTCATGAGCATCTTGGTGAAGACTTACCAGCAGTGGTTGAAGGATCTTGCACAGTTCTAGAAGGGAAAGGGAAATCAATCCCCCTCAGCAGCAACTTCATGAGCATTTAATCTAACTTTAAAAATGTTCAGGGAGAAAAGATAAAGACAAAACAAAGGAAATGAGTCAGATTCACAGAGAGAGGATGTGAGGGATGGTGGGCTGAAGGTATGTGCCTTTCAGAGCCTTGAAGAAAGGATCAGAAGAGATTTTTTGGACATGTCTTTCAGATCACTGCCTGGCACTATAAACACTGATTGTGATACCCTACAACCTGGCTGGCTGCACTTTTAATAGAACTGCCTCAGAGCTGTTCCTGAGGACATGATGTTGGAAAGGGAGACAGAAAATGGTTGTTTCCATCTATTCTAGTGCAGATTAACCATGGAAAATACCACAGCTGTAAGGCAGAACCTGCTTTATGTGGCTCATTTCAGGCTTCAGTCTGCTTTTATCCAGGGCTAACTCCTTGAATTTCAGAAATTTTTGTTTTTCTAATTGACACCAGTACAAAGAGAAGAAAATCCAGTGATAAAAATCTCTTCCAGTAAGTGATCCTGGAGCTGTCTTTGCCATTAAAGTCTCTCTTCACAGCAGGGTCTTAAGCAAGTTCAAGGCAGGCATGTCTGTCGACTCAGGAATAGGCACAAGAAATGCCTTCCTGAGCCACTGCCTTAAAATAACTCCACCAATAGCCACTTGTGCAGTGACATTTTGGAAATGTGCACTACCTTATTAGAAAATCCGACTGTGAATACCAGGCACTCTGCTGAGGTTCCTGGGATGTCAGCCCAGGATCTCAGCAACCTTCTCATCGCACCATAGCTCAGAGAGGCAGTTTTTAAACTAAAATCTTTGTGTAAAATGATAGACATTGTGGCATGGGAAGCCTCATAAATTGAAAAATGTCAGTTAACTTTGCAGAGGTTGCGTACTAATTTTCACCTCATAAAGATTTCAGAAGGGATTCTAGCACTTTGTTAAACTGCTGCAGTGAAGTGTTCCATGTTTATTTTTACACACCTAGTAAACTCTCTGAAGTAGCCAAGGAGCCTGGTTTCATCAGCACACAGCTGGTGACTTTTCTTGTTTTCATTGTGCTGGATTAATGTTCTCAAATGTGAGCAAAGTGTGTACATTAAATGCAGATGTTTGTTCCCAGAACAGATGAGAGCCCAGCTCACCTCTCTAGCCCAGGTGCTCTTGTCCAAAGAGGGCTGATGGTTAAATGCCCTGTTTTGTGTATCCTTACTTTTGCAGCTGCAGCAAAATCTGTTTTCTGTTTGGAGCTATTGGCTTGATTTCAGCTTCTGTCCCCTCGGCATCTTCCCTGTCACACTCAGCACAGGTGGGTCTAGCACTGCTCAGGAGCTACAGGGCAGGATCCCAGCCTAGCATAGGATGGCTCAGCTCCAGCCAAGTTTATTGCCCAAAATCTCAGCTGTTGACAAGCTTAGTTGATTTAAAGTCATTGTGAAAATCTCTGCAGCTCTGTACAGTGATTTGTATCCCCATGGAAAGCTGCTTAAGCTGCTGGAGTCCTCCAATCCTCCTGAGCCACGTTTTCATTTCAGTGACACCAAAGTGAATGCTACCGAGGACAGAGGGGCTATAACACCAGAATGATACTGTGAAATACAAGAAACCTTATACTTATTTTGCTAGTATATTCTTCACCCTGTGCCTGTGTAGTTGTGTGTCCCTCACCCTGTCCAGCAGGATCTCCTCAGTGTTCCTGCCCCAAGCCTCCCCTGGCAGTGATCCCTCTGAGCCAGACAGGAGTTTGCTCTGGAGTCACTCACAGGGGCACTTGGGGTACCCCCCCTGAACACCCCCAAATGCATTTTAAGGTAATTTCAGTGGTTAAGCTTTCCCCCAGTGCAAGTCAGCAGGAGCCAGCAATGTGAGCAGTTTGGGGCCAGTGACAGGGAGAGGTGTCAGGGTTTGGCTGCAGTGCAGAAGGTTTTTGCATGGGTGTTAAGGGCTGTGCTCCTGGCAGACTGAGCCAGGGTAGCTTAACTGGACACCATCTCCTGCATCTGTACGTGTTTTCTGCTTCATTATTTTTGTTGAGCCATGTACCTCCCTCATCTGGAATATATCCATTGATTTTTGTGAATTTTTTAGGATTTTAATTCCCTCTAAAGAACATTTAGTTCATTGCTCATAGTACTGACATTACCTCAACCCTGCAACAACCGTGGCAGATAGGCCAAAGGCAAAGTTGGGGTAGGCAAGAATATCCCCCATTGCATATTTTGGGGCAGATTTTGCAATCCTCTTTGTGCAAATTGGACCCAATCAAAGTGTAAGCTGACCAGAAAAAATATCTAAACAAAGCTAGTATGAAGTGAGTGTGCAAAATGAGTGGGACCTCCATTTCACTGGGGCCAAGGGGAGATGTTGAACAGCATGAATGCAGAAATATAATGCAGAGATGTGTGTGGGCATTTAGGTGCATGAAGAACAAGGGAAAATAAAACCCTGTACAGAATTATGCTACTGGTGGATCTAGCTGCTGGTATTTTGGTGAATTATTGTTGCTATTACAGCCACCTGGAGCATGTAAAAGCGATGAAACTTGTCATTTTTTTAAAAAAAGCATTTAGGACAATTTTCTTGTTTGCCAGCTCTTTGGAGGGCAGTACCCAGAGCAGTTTTTGTCGTTCACTGTGGGAGGGGAAGGGGCAAGTGACCTGCACTGTCCTGCTGGGGTCTCCTGGAGCTGCAGTGCTGGTTCCACTCCTGGGCCCCCAGAAGCTGCAGAGCCTGCCTGGGTGCCAGTGCTCAGGCTGTGCTGGGGCTTTTCCCAGCAGGGCACCTGAAATCCACCTCTGCCACTCAGATTTGGTGCTCCTCCTTCTGCTGTGCTGAGGACTGGCTGTGTGTGGCAGGTAAGGAACATTCCCTCTGTCCCCTCCCTCCAGAGCAGGTGTGACCTCTGCTGCCCTGGAGGAAGGAGAAGGGAATGTGCTAATGGCTCTGTGTGGAGAAGGATGATTTTTCCTGGCAGCATACTTTTAGGTTTGCTTCCAGAATATGTACAGTTATCATTTATGTGCCTTTAAATTCTTTCCTTTACTCAGAAGAGGTCAGTGCATAGAAAAAGAATTTGGATTATTAGGCTTCTGGCACTGACCTGCATTTTCCACTGTGTGTACTTGGAATACAGTTTGGTGCCTCTCCTCATTTGTTTCCTTTTCCCCTTCCCCTCTTTCTGCTCCCCCCCAATAAGATGTTGGATTTCTCTTTTAATGATACGTATTTTATAATTTTAAATGATCCTTTAAATCACTTGCTTAATTTCTCTGGGAATCTTTAAGATTGCACATTTGATGTCCTGAAATATGAAGAGCTCAGTGAAATGATTGAGGCATTGTAGTGCTTCAGTCCTCAGTGTGCTCAGAAGACACCAAATTTGTGTCCTTGCTACTGGAACAAGAGCTTTGACAATGTGGGACCTAATCCTGTGAGGTGCCATAGCTGTCAGTCTGAGCTGGGCAGTTTGCAGATGGGGAAGCTGCTGATGGGTCTCTGGGAAAGGAGAACTGCTGGCCTTGTAGTTTTGAACCACTGTTAATGTCCTGATAAAAGCCACCTTGTTCTATGTGGTATTTCTGCTACTTGGAATCAATGTTTTTCAGAAAGTAGTTTTATTTTAGGTAGGAAAGTTATTTTTTATTATGAAGATAATTGTGACTAGGGAGTCTCTGTGGTGCAATCCATCAGCATGTTCAGCTCATAACATAAAAGCTGAGATTTGAGCCCAGGTACAGATGGGTTTCCCTCTCCCCTGCCCTTGTCAGAATCAGATCACCTTTAAGGCCCAGTTCAACCCAACCCATTCTATGATATTGGGCTTCAGGGTTTGTCCACACAAGGCTGTCTGTTGTAAAGTGGGATCTGTGTTTCTGATGGCAGTTCCCAGTACAGAGGAGAAAAGGAACTATCCCTGTATCCCCACAATTATCTCAGGGCCTGGGACTGGGAAGACAGTGGACATACTGCCATATGAAATGACCAGGAATGCCTATGATGGGATGATAAGTTGTGGTTCCTAGGAACCAGTCCTATTTCAGAGTACACAACAGAAATAATACTGCTGCTGCTGCTGTTTTGCTCTAAAAGAGATATTAATGTAAAAAATAGAGTAATTTAGAAATAACTGTCTTCTCCCAGCTGGCTGTCATGGCAGCAGAAGCCCCATAACAGAGCCATTTCCTGAGCCAAGGCTATTTCTAAACCACTTTTTGTTCGTGGAAAACAATTTGCAAAATTTTTAGTGGTTTGGGAATAAGAAGTCATTTTACAAATCATTGTCTGCTGCAGGAAAAGCAATTGTCATGGGCATAAAAACACAATATGGGTGTTTTTAGTGTATCAAATCACGTGACAAATCAGAGGGCTTCCAAAGAATGTAATTTCAACACTGTCAAAACAGCTTCTGCTCTGCCTGTGTGGTGATTATCCTCTCAGTTTACACGGATCTTTGCACTCCTGTGGTGCTTTAATAACATCACTGTAACCCCCTGACATTTGGGTAACGTGAGGAGCAGCAAATTCTCACAGCACCTCCAGCCATCAGTCACTGTCAGCCCTGGGCTGAGGTTTCTCCTCTCTGCCTGTGGGGCTGCATGGCTCAGACAGCTCTTTCTGACACTGTGCTTCCCGTGGCCCCCAGAAAACAACCTGGAGAGTCCCTGGTGGGATGGCCTGGCTGCCCAGAGGCTTCAGAGCCTGGGCAGGCAGCAGGAGAAGGGAGAGGCTTCAGTTCATTAACCCTGGCTGCTCCTCAGGGTGACACTGGTCACATGGAGTTGTTGGTGTGGCAGGAGAGTGAGGGACCTGCCTGACATGGAGGGGAGGGGGGAAAATCCCTTTTGGTCCAAGGAACTTACAGGACCAGGTGGAAAAAGAGATGGAAAGAAGGCAGGACTGAGGTGCTTCAGATAGTGACTATGTGTGATAAATACCTTGAAGAAAAGGGGTCTGACTTTTTCTCCACTCAGTCTCTGCAGCCAGGCTCTGGCCTTCTTTGTACTGGTGTTAATCACAGTGACTCTGCTGACCTCATTGCAATGACAGCATCCTCTGCTATCAGGCTACTGACTTGAGAGCAGTTATTCCACTTGTAACATGCCTGAATAGAAGCCAGTCCCTTAGCTGGGCTGGGAAGAACCAGGGATGCCTAGCAGCTGCCTGTTTTTTCTGTCTGGTGGTTGTTTATTTGGTCTATTGAGAACTAAATTCATCTCTCCACAAATCAGGTACTCCCTGCTTCTGAGAGCATTGGAGCTCTCTGAGCATTTTGTATGAGCAGGACTGACACCAGTGGCATTGCTGTGTGCCCAGGAATGTCTGTGTGCAGCCAGACATGGCACCACCCAGGGATGAGCAGAGTTGAGTTATCTGTGGCAGTGTGCCAGGTCTGTTACTCTTTCAGTAGCAGCCTCAGTAGTCCTCCTCACTTTTTCTGGTTTTTTTTTTTTTTGTTTGTTTTTGTTTTTTTGTGGTTTTTTTTTTTAATATTCTCCTTCTGTTATTTATCATATACTTTTATTATCTGTTATTTTATTGCAGATTTTGGAAAAAGGATCAGCCACTTCTTCTATGTTTACCTTAAGCACATCTGATGTTCAAAGCTTCCATACTCTCCCAATGCCATTTTTTTCTCAAGGACAACCAGGCTTTGCTGTGGCAAGGCTGGGCTGTGGCGAGTGTAGATGCATCAGATCCCAGAAGGATGCTCTGATGGTGCAACATCCCATCTTGTGTTACATGATTTAGTTCAGTAGCCCAGCTCCAGATCTGCTCTGATGGTCACTGCAGTTGTGTGCTTGGTGGCAATGTGCTTGATTTAGGGCTGCAAGACAGGGACTGGGGTGCTCAGTCAGTATTATCTGTTCCATCTGACCATCTGGTTGGTTAGTTCCAAGTGCATTTTGGATACCTAGTAATTCCAAAAGAAATTTCTAGAAGAACATCAGAAAACCATCCCCAGTATATAAATTACTGTGTAAATGCAACTGAGCTCCTGCAGCTGAGATTGCAAATAATTTTCAGATGCCGTCAGCATTTCTTTTTTTTGTGCTTTGTCTCTGTCCTCCCATGACCATTGCTTGGAGAGCCATGTACACACTCGAAGGAATTGCTTTGGGGGGAGAGCTCAAATATCAAAGTGGAAAAAAAGCATTCAATCCTAAAAGCTGACCATAAAGCCCAGCACATCATTTTCAGAAGCAGAACGTTATTGTTACTCTGCTGACAAACTTCTTTTGAGGACAGCAGCATGGTCCAGCACCATTTTAGATTTGTCTTGAAGCCACACATAATCAAAATAAATATATGGTTACATAAGAAACTCTATTATATTCTTGTTCCATGGTTCCAAGTGCAATTGTAAGGTAAGCACAAATGCAGTGTGGCTGCCCTTGGGGAGGTAGAGGGCAAACTTCCTTCCACACACAGTTCTGTGGATTCACACCTGGGATTAATGAGCCAAACAAGTGCAAGGGAGGTGGGTTTGTCCCCTCTTCTAAGGTCCTTGTATAAGATGTGGAGGCTTCCTCTGGAGGTGAGGACAAGGGACAGGTAGGGAGAGGCACCAAACAGGCTCCAGAGAGCAGCCACGTTGCAGGGAGGGCAGTGTGTGGCTTTTGGACATGGCCCAGCTTGGTGTGAGTAACTGAAGCCTGGAGGATTACATGGCTCACATGAATCTCTGGTGATTTATGCAGCTGGTTAACATGCCAGCAGCAGTGCCTGTAATTCCAGAGACTTGCTGCTGCATGGCACGAGCCTGCTTCCTGCTGTGTGTGACCAGGGGAAGAGTTATGCTGAGGAGCTGAGGCAAACCTGCACTTCTAGAGCTGGGCTTTGAAATTTGGCTGGGGATCATTGTGCTTCTTTGCCCCTGAAGGTGTTGTGAAAATATATGAATCATTGTTTATTTTCAAAGGGCTTGGACACAATAGCTTTGAACGGGATAGAAAAACCCATGAAGGAACGCAGAGATCCTCATGAGAGACAAACCTTGGCCTGCAGAGAGGAAAGGTCTGACTGTGTGGCTGGCACAGTGCAGAGGTGGACAAGGAAACACACAGCAAGGATAAGCAGGCAGTGTTAGGACCTTGAGTTTTCTGAAGCTGTTAGTCTCTCAGTTTTAATCAAGCATGAATTGCTTAGTTCCATTGTTCAGTTCAGTATCCAGAAGGAACGGGATAATGTTCACTGCCCTGCACTCCCTATGGGATTAAAACTGGGGCTTCTTCCTCACTTTTTGTCTAGAATACAGCAGCCACAGAGGGGGAAAAAGCTGGTAAGATGAAAGGACATTTTTCATGTCATAATGTTCTGAACAGGACTTTATAGCCTTTGGCCATAGGATATTATACAGTGCTCAGTCTGTACCTAAATCAGATAAACAAAGTTTGAAATTGCTTTACAAAAGAGATCAATGGCATCAACACCATGGACAGCAAGGCCCAGAGAGCTGAATCCACGGCCAGATAGTCAAGGCACCGACACAAGCTGAGAGCTGAATATCTGCAAAAGAGCTTTTAGAAAAGACCTGGGGGTCCTGGTGGGTGCACTGACCGTGAGCCAGCTGTGCCCTTGCAGAAAGAAGGCAAACAGCCCCCTGGGCTGGGTCAGTGTGTGCACACTGATGTGCTGGGCTTCCCAGTATAAGAGAGGTGGAGGCATAATGGGAGGGCCACATCTTGAAGCTTTTGTCATATGTGAGCAGAGGGTGAGAGAGCTGGAGTTGTACAGCAGAGGTGATCCTATCAATGCATGTAAACACCTCATGGGGGAGAAAAAGACAGAGCCAGAATCTTTTCAGTGGTGTGAACTAAAAGAGGCAAAGGGCACAAACTGAGTACAAGAAATTCCATTTAAACATCATATTTTTATTTTTTTCGCTGTGGCAGTGACTGAAGAATGAACTAGCTGCCCAGAGAGGCTGTGGAGAGCACTGGCAAAATGTTGCTTTTGTTGAACCTGTTTTGAGGAGTGTTGGACTAATCAATCTCCAGAGGTCTCTGCCAAGCCCCACCATGCTGTGATTCTGTAACAGAACACAGCTCTCCTGAATCCCAGGGTAATGTTTGAAATGAAATGGTTACTGGATCCTGGGCATCTGCTCTACTTTGATTAAATACTGCCAACAGAAGTATGTGATCAGGCTGCACATGCACAGGTGGTCTGTGCATATGCATGGTTACCTGCAGAATCCCCCCATATGCAGACAAACCAGCACATCCAGCCAGCCTCTCAGAAGAAAATGTAAAAAATTGCTAAATTCCAACTAGGCAGAATTTCCAGCTGGAAAAAAAGGAGGAAGGATGTGTCTGGGGAAATCTAGCCATGTGCTCGCCTCCAGAATCTTGTGTTGTCCCTGTACAGAGCAGTTTCTCCTTAGATACTCACCTAATCAAAGAGGGTCTTTGCACACTAGGAGCAGTACATTCATCACTTGATTACGTTGTGGGTTACTTATTATTCATCACTCCTTGTATTCTTCTCTTTAAAACTTCCAAGCTATTGCAGACAAGGGAAAGTTATGTGAGTGTGTAGTTGTACAGCAAGTCTTGCTGCTTTTCTCATACCAGCACATCCAGCTCAAGTGGGCACAATCAATTCCTACAGCTGTGCCAGTGCTTTAGTTTATGCAATTGCCTGGAAAAAAAAAAATCTGTAACAAGGATTTAGTCTGGCAGTTACTTTTACTGCTTTTTATTGTAGTTGTGTCTTACAGTTCTCTGTCATTCTGCATTTTTCACTCCTCTCTGCAGTGCCACGACTGCAAATTGCACGAAGGCCAAATGCTGCCAGCTGGGTGACCTTGAAAGTGGAGAGGGAAGGAAAAAGAGAGGAGCTGGGAATGGGCGCTCAGTCCTTTGTACCCATAAGCGCACCTGGATCTACTCCAAGTATCCAGCGCCTTCCTCCTGCTCCTTCAGCAGCGCTCGGGCTGTGGGATGGAGCGATTGCAGCAAGCCCAGCCCAGGCACGGTGTGGCCGCCTCTAGAGGGCGGTGACTGACTGGTGAACGTTCTGCTGCGAAGGGATGATGCTGAAACATCCCGGACTAGCCCAGCTGCGGGCTGCAGCTGTTCAGGGAGCTGCAGCTTCCCTGCAGGAACGTGCAGAGCCTAGCAGAGACAGGTCTCTGTCCAGCTGAAGTGATAGAGCAGTTGAAGTGGACAAGTAAGGCACCAGAATTTGGCTCAAGTGTTAGGACGAATTTACAAACTGTTGTGAGATGGTTAGTGCTTAGAAATACCAGAGACCTTCATTTCTGTAACAGCACTGGTTTGCTGTTTCCTATGTTTGCTGGTTCCCTTGAAAGAACCAATCCATAAGCACATTTATACCAGAGCAAAGGGAAAAAAAAACAAATCAGCCAGCACAAATAGCTCTGAACTCCTGGGTTTACACTAACAGCATGCTCTGTTTGGATTCTAGCACAGCACAGCCCTGCTGTGCAAGCCACCATCCCAGGGGTGGACTTACCAGGAATGAGGGGACAGAACCTTCCTTACTGATACCTTTTGGTGCAGGAATTCTTTCCGTGGAGAGACAGCTTCCCAGTCCCACCTTCCATATGATTTCCTTTACCTGCATGTCAGGTAGGAAATGGGTGGTGAGATTTCCTGCAGCATCCTGTGATGCTGTGATTGGTCTACATGGCTCTGCCAGCTTCCACACCTCTGCATCTGACTGAAGAATATCCATCCTTCCAATCCTTCCTCTTTTTCCCCAATCTGTTGTCATCATTTTGCTGATTAGCTGCTTTCTTTACTTCTTCTGCATCTCTTGTCCTGGTGCCAATAAACAAAACTGCACCGTACTTCTCAGTTCTACAAGAAAATGATTAAAAGTTGTTTGAAATAAAGTGTGAGGTGAGGACAGAGTTTCAGGGCAGACACATTTTTTCTCCTTTGAGCATATCTAAATTGAAGCTGCTGCTGCACATGTGCTGCATGGCCACACTTGTACCTGGCTCTGGAGCTGAGGTGTGTGCTCTGCAGCCAAGGTGCACACCTGGCTGTTCTGTGCTTGGTCTACTGTGGCACTAGCGTTCATGGGCCACAAAGAGTTTGTGTCAGTGGCAGGGGCCATCAGCACACATCTCTGACAAGGCAGGCAGTGTGGAAACATCAACACTCTTCCCTCCCAGCACAGAAATGTGGGGCTGGTTCCCAGTTCATCATCTTTATATTTAGTATTGACTCCAAGGAGCGTAGTTAGAGGGGATGGAAACACAATCTACTCATTTTCATTGCTGTGTTGCCAGTTGAGTCAGGACCAGGCTGACACTGGCCCAGAACTATTACCATTTGCTTGGTACATTGAGACATCTGTGTGTTTTTGTTACCCCTTGTCCATTAGCTCATGGACCACTGTGTCCCTAGCACAAAAGGTTCTGTGCTTTTCTTGGCCATATTCACTCCTCACATCCATCTTGGGCTGGGACCCAATGGCATGGGCACCAGAGATAAAACATCTTTTATTTCCAAACACAGCCTTCTGCATCAGAGCATGCCTTGCCTTTCAAGAAGCTGTTGTTTTTGGGACTTTTGCTTTGTTTTTTGAGAGTCTTTTATGGATTCATACATGTCATGACCCAGCACCTATTGCAAGCACAAAATTCCAGCACAAAGGACTTTTAAAAAGTACATGTATAGAAACTGCAAGTAGGAAGCCTAACATTCCTAAAGAATGTTACTGTCTTCAGTGCTATTTTCTACCTTCACTTTGTGGGTTTTTTTTCTCCAACTCTATCTAGCTGCAAGGATTCATTTTAAATGGAAGTGACACAGCAAAACCTACTTTGATAGTCTGCAGATTTAAAAATAGCTGTTTTAACATAGGTTTTCCTTCCAAGGTAGAATGTACATCCTATTGGAAAACATTCATGCACAATGTTAATAAATATAGGGTCTCTTTTCCATAGCCTGTCTTACAGTGAGTCATCTGCTCTCTGGCTCTGTGTATCTGCATGCAAATAGGTGGGAATCAGCTTGGTTTCTGGAATTCTCTCTTTTGTATTGACTAAAAATCTTATTTTTAAATGTTTCCCATTCTCCAGACAAGATATAAATGTAAATGCAACAAAAGTAAAGTTGGATGTTTCCCCTGTACCAATAATGTAGCTGTAAAATGCTGTGTTTTGATTAGTCTGGTGGAATGCCATTCCTCTTTCAGACTGATGTCAGAATTGGGCCAATTTTATCAGAAGAGTTTATTGTCTCAAGAAGTAAAAATAACTTGAAGTCATTGTAATTTGGAACATCTTGGTTTTTTATCTCAGAGTTACATGAATCAGTATCAGCTGAGTACCTGGCTCAGGGAAATCAGCTCTTTATTTTAAAGAATATAGTTTTTAATTTGAAAAGAAAAAAAAAACCACTTGGATTATTTCTTAGAATTTTGGGGCAAACCTTGCAAACCTGGAAAAATGTCCCCTTTTGCTAACTTCAATGTGGTGCTGTTTTCCCATGTTAAACCCAGAACTGGACTGTTCCTGATGACACACAGTGTTTAGTGAAAATATGAATAATCCCAGTCATCAGAATGCCTCAGGTCACAAGCCTTTACTCCATGCCAGAACAACCAACAGTTCCTGAGGACAGCTCTTTTGCTTTGGCCATAACATGGGCTGGACCCGGCACTGCTCACGTTGATTTGTGGGTGACAGCTGTGTGATGTTGTGTGAGGAATCAGTGGTTGCTGGAAAAGGTTACACACCCTGGAGGGGCTGGAAGGTGAGGTGACAGAACGAGGCAGCTCCTGTGGCTTAGATCACAGGGATGTAACAGCACTGCTGCATGTTTTAGTGGGAGAAAGGAAGGACTAAAAATGCGAAAATATCAAGCATGGTGTATTCATGTGCCATTCCTAAGCCTTTACAGACAAGGTCTGACAACCCCAAGTGTAGGTTGCACAGGCAAGGGTGCTGAAGAGCAATGTTGCTCAATGCTTACACAAGTGAACCTCTGCAAACTCCTGCTCTCTCAGTCAGAACTTGTCTACTTAAGGAAAACAACCAGCTCAACTGATTTGCAAACCTGTGTTGAAAGATTTACAGAAGTTCTTGTGGGACTATGAAGGCAGTAGGGAGGTGAGTTTGTCTTTCTCTTGGATGGTAACAAAAGGAGCTTCATGTCTTGTGTCCTTATTTCCTGCAATTTTCTTTTTTTTTTTGTATTCATAGTGAGAGAAATCACATCATATTTGTTTATTCATTCACAGTTAAGACAATAAAGACTCCTTCCAAACTTTTGGTTGCCCTAACTTAATTATATTGTAAGTATAATTAGACCACAGTGTTGTTGAGGATATCTGTTCCTTAGATGCTCTGCCAGCAGAGTAACCACATATACCTTTTTCATTGTCTGGGAAGCTTCCTTGGCAGTCTTCACTAGAAGGTGTCAAAAAGGTATTAATAAATCAAAGTCAGTTTAGAGCAGGAAATGAAATGCTAACACTCTAACACACTACTCATTTTTATTAGTAGTGTTTCTTGTTTGGTTTGCTCATTTGCTTGCTTTATTTGTTGGTTGATTTGTTGGGGTTTCTTTTCCCCAGAGAGAAAACCCACATGTGTGCTGGTAAAATGTCTGATGCAAAGGTCAGAAGCAGCTTGTGAAGATGACAAATTACCCAGATCTGAGTCTTCCACATCTCCTAGTCACAGTTGATGATAATTGTGTGTATCAGCAACCATTTCTGAAATCTTTTAGATTTTGTAGGAAGGATAAAGTGATAAATTGTGAAATAGAAAATAACTATTATTAAAGGAAGAACCTCAACCTCAGAGTAAGCCCAATAGGTAGAACAAAAGTGGCTGGAGCTTTGCTATAGCATGATCCATGGAGAGCATAAAAAAATTTTAATGCCAGTTCTTAGAATTCCTCTTGGAGCCAAATGAGGTGGCACTATGGCTGCATTTCTCCTGCTGTTTTTTCTGCAGTGCTCCCCCCTCTCCCTCACTCTTGTGAGGTGCTGAGTTGTAGATGGCTGAGTCTCAGCTGTTCTCCAGACTTTCCCCTGTGCTGTGAAACACCGAAATTCCTTCACTGCCAGCACTCAGCTCTCTGTCCTCAGCTTACTCACAGTGTCACCCAGGTCTCCTACTCCACATCAGCACCAGGAGTCTTGCAGAGATTCTGCTTGAAGACCCTAAGATAGGACCTGTAAAAACTCTCAAGAGGAGTAAATGCCTGTGAGTGCCACCTTGTGTCTTTCCAACTGAAAAAAGAAGAAGAAACTGAGTGCCTGGAACTGCAGTAGCTGGTCAGCAGCACCTTGTGGTCATATGGCACTAAGGTGCTCCATAAACTAATAATACCTCGTTGTTAGATTGTTGGGTTGGGTTTTTTTTCCCTGAGATCCTGCTTGGATCTCTTGTTTTAGACACATTAGTCAGGTACTGCTCTGTCCTTGGACTTCCAGCAGCAAACCACCAGCTAAATGCACTAAAATGGACCTCAGTCCACTTCTCTTTGTGCAGCAGCACTTTCAGCTGTGTTTCAGCAGTCTGGTGGTGTTTGGCCCTGCTCTTTTAATTCTCTTACTCCTCCAGTACCCACAGAGCCCATTTGGGCTTCTGCAGCTGCTATCACTGCTCTGTTTCAGCCTGCAGTGGAGGAGGGTCTCAACCTGCCCAGCACTGCTGTGGCTGCTCCTGGGGCCAGCACATCTGTGTATTCCTGCAGTATTCCTGCAGGTCTGCTCTAGGCCACATTCCCATATCTCAGTGCACTGAGAGATGCTGCAGAAACACAGAACACCTTGGGTTGGAAGGGACCTTAAATATCATCTAGTGCCACCCCCCTGCCGTGGGCAGGGACACCTTTCCCTAGACCAGGGTGCTCAGAGCCTCATCCAGCCTGGCCTGGAACATGGCCAGGGATGGGGCAGGAGTCCTTGTTTTGCCTCAGTATGACTAAACTCTTATTTTTCTCTAATCACTTTGATCAAGACAAATTAAATCGAATAGTTTTCTTCCTGGCTGGCAATTTTTTCCCACTTACTGCAAATTTCCTTTTACTGTCCATGGCTTGTAGGAACAGTTTTTGGCAAGTCAGAGTAAAAACTGCTTTGAAAGTACTGTGCCTATCTACTTAGGGGATAAAATTACTGTGAATTAACTCTTAAGGAGTCTGCACTGGTTAGAATTTTAAACCTCAAAACAGGTCTAAAAAGCTCCATGAATCTATTAAAACCTGAGATTTTAAAAAAGGGGCCAAAAAGAAGATAGACTTATTCTAGGGAGGCAAACAGGGAAAGAAATAAGTCCTCTGGTACTGCCTAGGAAAGATAGGCATCTCCACAGCTCATGGTTTACAATTCAATAACTTAACATTTCAACAACAGAACTGAAGTGTCTGAAAGACTTTAGTTCTTGTCACTTGCTTTACAAAGCACACTCCTTTTCTAATGCTTAGCTTACAGTGGTGTTTGGTCTACTAAAAACACACTAATTTCTTTCTGAAGCTAATACAGTCCTTCTGATGTCCCCAGGAAACAAAGTTTAAAAAAACCCCACCTCAGTAATAACTCAGGACATCATGTTTCTGTACTGCAGTTTACAAATTGAGAGTTTAGAGGAATACTTATGCTGCTGAAAATCTTTCTACTCCCATGACTGTCTGAATCTTAAAATTAAATGGAAGAAAGGGAAAAAAAACCCAGAACAAACACCTAGACCTTTAATTATAGCCTAATCATTTTGATCACAGCAATAAATATAACAAATGTAAGACAAGTATGTGTGTGAGAGTGCAAGACAGAGAAAGGTTTAGTGCAAGAATCAGTGGAAAATCTTTAGAAATGATGTAAGAGAAAGCAAAGGCAGGGATTGGAGTTTGTAGCCTACACCAGAGACTATAAAAACTCTGAAAGAAAGCTGAGCAGTAAGGATAAGTTAGGAGGAAGAACATAGCAGGACCACTAAGGTTGGAATTGCTTGCATCCAATGCAAGGTAAGAGGAGTGAGGGCAGAATGTGTTTGGGATGTTTTGTATCTTCTGCTCTCTTTACAGAAGCTTTCTTCCCTTCTGTGTTTTCTTCTTTTCGATGTTTTCTTCATTTTTTTTTTATTAACAGACATGCAAAAGGTATAAAGATGCCCTGATCTGATGAGAAAAGTATGACTACTTTTTCCAGTTTGGAATTAAGCTAATAAGGTGCCTATCACCTAGGATTTTTGGTAGTAAAACTGAGCTAAAAATATTCAGTGGAAACTTATTTCCTTCAGTAAATCAGACAATATTTAAACAGAAAGGGTCAGTGCATTTTACAACAGTGACAAATTACTTTTATGTTCTTGCAGTGCTTTGCAGTAAACTGCTGTCTATTTATATTTTTATGGTTTTTCCTTTGTGTAAGTTATTGTCAAATGCATATTACTTCTTAAAATAAGCTGAAGAACTGTGACAGAATCATTCTTTTGTATTAATAAATATCATATTTGGTAAACAAGTTTGCTACATCTAACATATTGGAAAACATGAGATAAATTATTTAGGAAAAGTCTTTAATTTATGGATCTGCAAAGGGATTTTACTAGATCCCATATTAGACAAATGTTGATCCAGATTCTGCTGCATTCCTGCAATAATAGAATAACTGCAAAAACATTCCTACACTAACACAGTAATTATCATTATCCAGTGATCTGACTAGTTCAGTTTTCTACCCCTGTAAGTGAAGGCAGACTCTGATTCTATGATAGCCATTGTAATTTCTGCATTCTGAGTTCAAAACTATTTCACTGGGTTTTTTTTCTCCCACACTGAAGTTGTACAAGTAAATACATGCAAATAACGTTTGGTTTAGATGTCCAGAGGCTACAGTGAAGTTCAGAATCCACTGATTTTTGAAGCACTAGCATGCAGTCCTTACTTGGTTTTTCAATTTGAAATTATTGCTCTCTCATGGGGAGTGCAGAGCTGAAAGCTGAGGAGCTCAGAGGACATTTTGTGCCTCTGCCCACTGCTCAACTCAGGAAACTTATAATGCAATAGCATTTATCTGTATTTGCTCACCTGTATTCAAAATGCAGCTCAACCTACTTTTCTTGTAAAATACTTTGAACATTATGAGGAATAACAGGCAAAAAACCCCAGCTCAAACCAAGCAAATTTATGGTGTAAATAATGGGAAAACTGCAAAATATATCTGACTGGACCAGACATTCTTCATTTTTTATAAATACCTGCCAATCTGATTTCAGCAGATTAGGACTTTGTTTTCACTCTTTGAATGAATGTCAAGTGCCTTTCTGGATTTCTTGAATAGCCAATTAAAACATGCAACAGTTGTAAGAGCTCTGTGTTAGACCCTGACCAAGATTGCAAGTGCTTGCACCTTTCCTTTTCTTCTTACTTAACTCAGAGAGACTGATTACTCTCTAATTTCCATTTGCAATACATCTCCCCCAAGACTTTTCTCCTTCAAGTAATATTCTTGATCAGAATGTTTAAGTGCTTATCCAGTAAATCAGTATCAGTGTTTGAATCTTGTTAATAAATTCCAATGCCATTCCTGTCTCTTAAAAACATATCTTATGGGATATTTTAAAAAACTTTAAATGATCTGGTTTTATATTGATAACCTATTTTGCTAATATGCTCTTTATACCTGGTGTGAAGATCTTCTACTTATCACTCCAATGCTGTTAGGAAAGAAAGTGATTTTTCTAATATAGAAAACCAGAATCTATTTCTTGATTTTTCTTGATGGAAAAGTTTCTTATTTTTGATTAAAATACTGAAGATGGCACTCTAAAAATGAAAAGTTTTTGGCTCTTGTGGTAAAGAAGAAAAAAAGCTAAATGTCAGGTTGTTAGAAATGTTAAGAAAAGTTGGCATGTTTAGTCAGTACATATATAAATAGTGTAGGGTTGAGAGTTTGTTGGCAATGAAGAATAGTCTAATAATTTTGTTTTCCATTGTACATACCAGGAATACTGCAGCTCACTCAATTATCTTTTGAGGAAAGGTGTAAATGGGTTTTTCCCACTAAGAGATATTTTTTATAGCATCCTTCTTTTTTAATAGCCCCTCAGCTTCTAGATGGGCTTCATCACTTCTGTTTGTCTGTTGCTTTGTAGTCTCCTACTTTTATGGTATATATGTGAGTTCGGGGTTTTTAATTTTTGAAATCTAAAAATGGATTTATTACACTGTGTAGTAGTGTAAAAGTGTAGCCAGCTTTGCAAGATGTCCAACCTGTGTCCTTCCTGCCCATTCTAAAGAAAATTGTCCTCACTTGTTCTGTGTGACCATTTGGTTTCATGCCCTGTTTTCAAAGGAAGAGATGAGAACCATGACTGACTAGTCTTTCACAAGTGTTTGCCCACCTCTGTCAGTTAATTGTCAGTTAATTTGTTCCTGAATCATGCTTGTGTCTGTTCAGCAAAGGTGCCCTGGCAGGGCTGTGTTCATTTATGCACTTCTTGAACTCCTCATGGGCATTAGAGGGTCACCTTTCCATCCTTTTTCCCATGATGTGAGTGCTGCTCCCACAGACGTGTCCTGTGTGGGCAGGGTCCAGGTGAGCCCTGCAGGGACTAAACCACGACTGAAACCATGACATAAAACTCGGTTTTATCTGAGTACAAGTGGTAGGAACAGCTGTGTGCTTGGGCATCTTCTGAGCCAAAGCACAGCTGGCAAACAGGCAAAGGTGACTAACATGGTGATGTGAGAACATGTCAGGACTGAACACTGGAAATCATGTAACAGGGAATGCAATTATTGAAATAAAGACTTTGGAAATCACTTGACAAATCTTGACTGCCTAGAGAAGCCTTGAAGGAACTTCAGGAAGTGGAACATGCTTGGCCTTGAAATACTGTCTGACAAAAAGTTTCTTTTGGGGGACAAAAAACTTAGTTATCTCAAAATAACTAATCATAAATCTCTTGTATAAGTTTATGAATTTTAAGTTCTCTCTGATTCCACTAGAGAAAACCTGCCTGCCTCTATTTATCTATGTAGTCAGGAAACTGAAAATAGAAGGAAATATACTGTGTAGAAGTTGTCAGTGTCTGTATCACGTATAACAAAATATATGGCATTGTTTAAAAATTTACACCTACTCCAGAAAACACATTATTAATAACATAGAAGGCCTGACACTGGCAGCTTACATTTCATTTTGCCACAAAATCCCATGTTCCAATGTATGGCTTCAGTATCTTTTAGAAAGCAGTATGTGAGAAATGCTCCATATCTCGTCTGTGGGATGAGAACAAAAACAACACTCTCACCTATTTTTGAGCTCTGCTATTTTTTCTGAGAGTGGGACTCATTTTGATTTTTCTCCCTTTTCCTCGACATTTACATAACTACAAGATTGCACCTGAGAAACACAGGATCCTTCAGCAGTTCTGAAATCACTAGGACTGGTGGTAGGGCCAGTATTTTTGGCTTTGTGGTGATATATATCATCTGAGGATAACTTTGGCAACTTTTAAAAGTAAGGCAAATTTGTTCCAGCAAGAGCAGACTTCTTAGAGCTTCACACAAACCATTTTTAAGTTGTTCTTTTGGTAAGATAATCATCCATCATAATTTTTTTGGCCAAGGTATATTCCCATCGGGCGTGCCATGCGAGCATGGCAAGGCCAGTGTGAGTACTCAATTTTATTAATGAATTCACTTAAGATAGGTAGCAGCAGTTAATATTCTGTTTTGTGGTGCTGGAGCAGTAACAAAACAGCTCAGTACCTGGCTTGCAGACACAGCTCTGATTTGTCCCAGCTGGCTGGTGTCTGCACAGTCACAGAGACCTTCCTGGCTAGCAGGTGATGGAGGCTTCCCAGCACCATCCCAGTGCTGCAGGAGGAGCACTGGAGGCCAAGGAGGCACTGCCAGGAGCTCCCCAGTGCCTGTGGGACAGCCACGCCTTGCCTCTGCATCAGGTCGTTGTGGTGGCACCCAGGGCAAAACCTCAGGGGTCTCTAGGCTTGGCCACAAGGTCCTCGTCTGCAGGTGACCTGGGCATGTCCCGTGCTGGTGTCACAGCAGCAAGCAGAGCACAGCCATCGACACAGACTGGCAGCTGAGTGAAGGATTGCAGTGCAAGGCATGATGTCTTGCCTCGGTTCTCTTGCTAACAGGCCAGTAAGAAAAATAAGTCCCTTGTGATTTATGCTTGCAGAGTAATCTCCACACTAATGTGAAATATCATAGTTCAAATGGGTAAGAACAATGATGGCTGTTACCATTTTTGACAGGCAATGTGTTTGGAGCTTGGTGATGAATTGCATTCTGTCTGGGGTTTGTTCAGCCCACTTATCTTCAGGATGTCATTTTGGGTTTTGCTTTTTTCTTTGTAAGAAAAACATCTTTTAAGTCCTTTGATTTGATGTTGGAGACTTTACAGTTTATGTTTGGTAAAGCATTTTGCTTTCTTGTGATCTTTTCTTGGAAAAAGGCTCTGCACAGGTTCCTAAGTAAAAGTTTTGTATGTTTATCCTGCTTTGATAAGGTAGAATGTTGTTCTTTCTTTTATCGTTAATTTTATTTTAATTGGACCTGCAACAAAGATACCTAATTATATAAGGAAGTTTAGTTTTGACACATTTCAAGCAAAAGTATCACTAAGACACATAAATATGTCTGAATTTCAGATTTGCAATTACATTTAGAGAAGGGAAAACCATATTTTATGTCAGATAACACAAGACTCTGAGATACTACAGACATGGAATTATACACCAATCCCTTGACCTAGCTCTGTGAAGTTGGTGGTGAAGAATTTTCTGGAAAGATGGAATTTCAATAGATATAGTAAAGGGTGC
>VZTT01058404.1:434-24430 GCA_013400855.1 Buphagus erythrorhynchus | reverse complement strand
TAACAGAGAATGCCCTAATGTCCCACTGAGTACCTCTCTACAAGCAAACAAGTATTCCTAACATTTTAATCTCCTCTAGTCTACCTTACAGTGTGTTTGCCCAAGCCTTGCATTTCTGACATTGGAAAATGTAATGTTTACATGTAATGTTTACTGCTTTTTTTATTTTTTTTTTTTTTTTTTTTTTTTTGCCTACAGATACTTCTATTCTGAATGAGCAATGCTGTATTGGAAACATTACAGAGATATGGAAGATGCCTCACAGCATGTCTTGTCTTTGCCTAATGATACAGCACACAAGGAATTGACCTCCTGCAAAATCTGTTTCAAGTTGCATTTTACAAACATTGCATTTACAAATAATAACATATTCAGTTCATCAGGTCAGAATGCTCTCACAGCTCTGCACAGTGTCACTGGTAGGAGGGAATAGAGAATATGTATATATTTTTATTGCATGGCATTTATCTGTTAAACTTGCAGAATTTTATTATCCTAGACAAGACTGAGGTTTTTTGGATTGAAAATAAAACTTGCAGAAATGCCAACAGCAGTCCATGAAAAGCAGAGAGTTTGCTTTGCACATTTCTTTCTGGAGGGCAGCTGTTTGGTAGATGAAGGGAGGATATAAGAGTTATGGGACAAAGCTAGAATGCATTTGAACTGCTGTTTGGGAGGAGATGTTTTCTGCCTTCAGTAGGAGTTAGTCTGAATAAGAACAGTGACAAGACCTTAGTATTTGTCCTGGTGTTTTGAGTAGTCTCTTATCTCTGCACCATATTTAGACATGTTTTCATCATATGGCACATCCTGAAATGTGGTGAGACTTTTAGCTGATGAAGACATTTCAGTCCTCCCTATGCATAACATAGGATAGTGTCCAAATATGAAGTCATCCACTCCCAAGGCTATCTGCATCATGTGCCTTATTTTAGCCTCTTGATGTGTGCACAGGGCATGGTCAGAATCCAACTCGAAAAGTGCAAGTATTTCTCACTCTTGCAAAATGTAAACATGTCCTCTCCACTTCATTTCAGAGTGAAACAGGTTATCTTAAATCCTTTTTCATCCTTTTCACTTCTTTCCAGATTATAAAATATAGCTGAAAAGAGCTGTCTGCTGACATCTCAATGCTCAGACTCCTAGCTGATGTTTTCTAAACCTCACATTCTCTCTCCTTCTTGGACTTTGGTCCATGTCAGCTAAATTCCTCAGATTGCTATTCTTGGGTATAAATCATCCTTAGCATTGCAAAAGAAGATCCATTGAGAAAGGGATTATGAAGGATTAAGGGAAAAAAGTTATTCTTGCCAAACAGCCTGTGTTAGGCAGGAAGTAATGCTGGAGATGGGAATTAAGTGTTAATTTCCTGATCTTGTATGAGGCACAAGGCACCTGGCCATCAGTTAGCAAAATGGGGGGAAATAGAGAAAAAAAAAAAAAGGCTAATTGCTACTTGGGAAATCAATGATACTTAAAAGCTATTGTGAGTGAGGGTTTGGACTTCGGGACAATTGCCCTGGTTCCCTGTTTCAGCCATAGTGAGACATGAGACTCTCACTCAGAAGGGCAGGTAACATCTAATTCATGTGCTCAGACATAGCAGGGGCCTTTCCCATTTTCCTCCTTGCCTACAGCCCTGCCCAGAGACCAAGACTGGCCCAGGCATAGAAAATACGCAAGAAACTTCACTTTTATTGGTATTTCTAATACAGGCTGATGCTGCTGAGAGCAGCAGCACAAACCAGTGACTCACATCAAGAGGTGTCCCTATCTTTGCCATCTGCCAGAGCACTGCAGCTGAGTTAGGAGATCGTTCTCCCATCAGTGGGTGAGCTGTCAATGCTTACATGTGAGGTGAAGCACTGCAGACGCTTTCCAGACCAAGCTGTCAAAAGTCAGAGAAAAAAAGAAGGCCTGTAAGTCTGTATGTGATGATCTTGGGGTTTTGCTTCTTGCTTTTGTCCAGGTCACACTGCTAATTTTCTGCCTTTAAGCTTCCAGGTGAAGGGTCTGAGAACTGGACTCAGTGGGTACCTTTAGGCTGACTGACTCAAGAGTTTCAGTCCATGCTAGAAGCAAGCCTGCAAATGTAGTCCCAGGCAGTACATTGCCACCATCCATCCTGAGCCTGCCCTGTGGTTTAGGGAACATTTATCTTCTTGCACTGAGCTCATCCAGACAGGCTGCAGATAATCTGCTTGCAGGGCAGCCATATGTATGGGGCAGATTATGGAAGTGGTGACCTGACCACTCAAACAGCTGCCAGTCAAAAGAACCATGGACAGAGTCAGTGCATGATATGTTTTTGAAGACTGAGACCAGAGGAATATAGTGCTAACACAGCAGCTCTGCAAAGACACTGCTGGATCATAGAAGTATTTAATAATTGGCAGGTATTGGCCATGGCTTCCAAAACCAGCAGGGTTTTAAAGGCTGAAAGTTGTGTGCAGAAATGGCCTTCATCTGAAGAGAAAAGTGAAAGCAAAGCAGGACAGAGGGGTCTCTGGTGGTGTTGGTAGAACTGGGAGCTGGAAGCTTCAGTCCTGCTCCCACCCCACTGTGTGGATTACCTGGGAGAAAGCAATAGTCCTTCTCTTTTGCCTGGTCCATCATTGAGCACACTGAGACTTCCTGTGGCTCAAGAAGCACTCTTTAAAATTTGTAAATTGGCAAGTGGTGTTTCAAATATGATGGTGCCTGACAGGCCAAACACCACAATTTGTTTTGTAGACAATGTTAAATGGCTCCAGCCATTGTGCACAGCATGGAGATCAGCAAACGTGAAATGAGGATAAACTGCAGCATCCATTGCACACTAGACTTGCCCTGTGCTGCCTGGATTTGCAAATCCATTCAGATGTCTGTGAGGATTTTCTTCTAATAAATCCTCATGATCTACTAGAATGTCTCAGGGAAATCCCTTTAATTATTGCCTGTGGGTCATTAACTTTAGCAAGAGTGACTGCCCAAGCATGGGTAGGGTGTGAGCAGCCACTCTGTGGAGGAGAAGGGTTTCTGCTCTGTGTGTTTAGGAGAAAGGACAGGACCCCCACAGTGCCATGTAGAGGGTAAGTCTGGGAGGAGCAACACCATATCTGCTTCTAATTAGTTAATAAATTGCATTCAATACATGCTGATCTCTGCAGCACAAGCAGCTAATACAGCAGCAAAGTGCCTGTCAGGAAATAGGGGGTAGTTTGGGTACCACAAGCACTTAAATAACTGCACTGATAGGATGTAGCAGAAAATCACTACTAAGCAGCACGATGCATTGCACTCCAGGGAATTCCTGTCTAGGGTCAGAGCAAGCTGTTAAATATCCTCAGACTCAGTATTCGTTTTCCTGACTTGCTGATGAGCTGTCCCACCGGGTCAGGAAGGCATGGCTACAGCAAACAGGTGACAGATGGAGCCTGCTGCTCTGGCCTTTCCTTACACTGGGATTTCCTGCAAGCTGAAATCATCTGAGCTCAACACCAGCTTGGGGCACTCGTTGCAACTCTTGGAACACACCTCCCTTTCAGCTGGGGCACCAGTCTTTTAAAGAAAGAGAGGGACTATTCTTGTCCATAGAGTATAATTTTTTCCTGGATTTGGTGCCAATGTGAAGGTATGTGAAAGTGTGCTCCCACATATTTTTTCACTCACACAAAAGCAACAGAAAATGGGAAATGTGTTCTGAATCACCACCAAAGAAATAACAAACAACTAATGGTAAGAGGAAACTGTATTTTGCATGTCATTAGACTTCACTGGTATGATCAAGCAAGCTGGCTTTATTCCCCAGGTGCTGGCTTTTTTTAGCCTGCAACAGGATGAATAGGTCTCCTGTTAATGAAGTACTTGCAAGGTACTGCTGTGGTAAGCGTGTGCTTCTTGCCAAAGCCCAAGGCAATGAGTGTAAGATGGCAATTACAGCTTTGGGAGAGGCAACATTTGGAAGAACATGGAAAATGCAAGCTGCAGTCAAATCACATGGCTCAACAGAGCTGGAGAGACAGTTCTATGCTAGTCAAAATCATTCCACACATTCACAGTGGCTACCAGATCCTGCTCTCATTTACGTTGTTGGAAACCTCGAAGTTAACATCAGGATTTATTTTGAATTTGCATTTTTGGGAATGAGGTTCTTTGCTTTTGCAAATAAATGTAGGTAATGTGACTTGAAATGAATATATGTAGGAATTACTAATGGATTGTGATCTTTTCCTTTTGGACAGGGCCAGATATAATTCTCCAGTAGAAAAGGCCAGCTAGCACCTGCATTGACCAGCCAGATGAACCAAAAATCTCTGGTCATAACATCTCTTTGGGATGAGTAGGTAGAAACTAGTGGGTCTGGTCCAGTTCAATGAGGACAGTATCCCATAAATATCTGTGAAATAGACCCAGCTCTGATTCCTGATCCTGGCCAAAAGGAAGGGTCTGTTTCTCAGGCACATTAAAACTCCAGGTGTTTAATGAGAGGCTTTCTTCCATTGTGAACTCCACATGAACCGTTAAGGTGACAAGAACCAGCATCAAGGGAAATGTGCTGCACTTTGGGTCCCTGCAGGGGCTGAGAAAGCAAATAACACATGCTTCTGTGCAACAGAAAATCTTTATTGGAATGGTATCCAAAGGATCCAGAGCTCTCTGCCTGCCCTCCCCTGTGCACACTGTGGGACATGGCGAGGAGCAGCTCTGGCTCAGCAATCCAGCCCTGAGCCCTTCACATCACACCCAGCCTGCCTTCTTGTCCCAGCAGCGGCCACCAGGGCAGCACAGACCTGCTCAGGAGGTGACAGGAAACCCAGACACCACTGAGAGCACAGTCTGCAGGTGTGGGCAGAGCCCCAAGCCCAGGGAAGCTGAGTTAGTGTTCGGTGCCTCAGGGGACCTGGTGAGAAGGGGGAGAGTGTACAGTGGCAGCAGCCTGAATGGCACACACAGGGCAGCACAGAAAGTTGGGAAGCATCTTCTGAGTGGAAGATCATGGCAGGTTAAACTTGGAAGAAAGGAACAGTGGAGAGTGGCAGTGGGCTGCCAGCTCCTGTCACGGCCCCTGTTAGAGTTGGCTGTGGTGCAGTCATGGAGGATGGCTTCCAAATTAGCAGCACGATGAGGGAACAGAACAAACTCTTAATATGTTAATACCCAGCAAGGCAGTTTGGGGAAGGGCTCATCTTCATCCTCCCGTCCTGACAAACCTTCAGATGCAGTATTTCCAAAAGCAGGCTGTGAAGAGATACAAAAGAAAGATGTCAGCATACAAGGGACTTTTTCCAGCTTCCCACGCTAGCCTTGGAGAAGGTTTCAAAAGATCCATGTCTTGAGAGAGATGGGGCATGCAGCCAGCATTGTGCTTTCAGGACACATCTCAATAACCAGCTTTGAGTTCATATAACACTTTCAGAAGGTGTTTCTTTCAGCTGTTCATAGTGTAAACATGAGGTCTAAAAGTTGTCTTCATGTTGCTTGATTTAAGAGGTTTCCTTTTGTTCTACTTAAGCAATGTCAGGAGCCAGCTTTTTCTTTCCTATCTACTGGTCAGCAGTTTTGCTGCTTCAGAGGTGTGTGCAGGGGTTTTCACCTGTGGCTGACTGGAAGAGCAGGATACTGACTTGGAGAGATTGGATCTGGTTCTTATTTTTTTTAAACCCAGTCACTACCACTCTGCTACCAACCATCCTCCAAATAACACTAATTTCTGTACAATCATCTAAGAAGACTAAATTAGGGAAGGATGTATATTTTGGTGTTGGAAAAAGTAACTATATCAGAACCAGCATGAATCCCATGTGAGTTTCCTGTTGTCAAGTATGAGAAGAGATTTATACCTGGTTTTTGAAAGCAAGATCTTGGAAGAACACTCCTACTGAATCAGCAGTGCTCATGCTGAGACATGAGCTCCTCCCAGACTGGAAGGACTTTAGATGAATACTAAGATTCCTTGCTTTCATTTCGGTCAGAATCTGATTTAAACCTGGCAACGGGAAGTAGTTTTATCTACATTAAAGCTTCCAGACTGGTAGGGGCATGAATTACATTAGCCAAATTAATGACAGCCTCCAGGGGTGCTTAAAAATTGCATATTGCCTAAGGATCACCTAAGCATGTAAGCAAGCCTTGCACAAAGGGATTTTCTCTTGGCTGTCTGGCAGTTGTCAGCTTCCACGTGCACACAGCATGTGGGTAAGGGCAGAACCAGCTCTTTTGTTTTTAGGCCAGATCTGTCATCAGTGACTTCTGGTTCACAGCTGCTACTGCTCTGTGGAGGAATCCATAGAAAGCCAGAGTGAGCAGCATTGTCCATGTGCTCGTCAGGGGCAGCTTCACAAGGGCACTGGTGCAATATGCTCCTGAGCCACTGGATACAGACTGGACAAAGCTTGGAGACCAGCCAACTAGAGGACATACCAGATCTTAGTTCCCTGCATTCTTGGTTGATTTCCACATCCCTTTTAGCTGTTTTTCAGCAGCAGACAAGTGCTCCTTTTTTCTCTGTGGGGAGGCCCTGACCTTGGCAGAGGGGAATGCCTGCAGTCCACATGCCTCATTATGCCTCCAGCAGTTGCTTTGAGGCCAGAGCAAAGTGAGGGGTGCACTGTGGGGACGTGTTCATGCAGAACTCCCCCCCTCCAGGGCAGGCACTCATGGCTCAAATAACTCCACGTTCCTCTGTGAAAAACAGGATGTGACACTGCCTGCCTCCATGAGGTCCTGGGTGTGCAGACCTGGTGTATCTGCCTTGACAGCAGACAGGGCTGGGGGACACAATCCTTCTCACTAGCTGCTAAACCAGGCAGCCATAAGAGAGGGCCAGGACTGCTCGAAAAGCTGCCAACCAGCTGTTTTTCAGCATATTTGGGGCATGTTTACTGTGGCTGTCTTTGTTGCACAAAGGAAGCCCTGAAAATGAGAGTGGACAGGATTCAAATTCAAAACCTACCGCGTTTTTTGGGCTGGGATGCTGAGAGACTTTCCAAGGCATAGGCCACCTCCGACCCATCCTCAGTTGAGAGCTGATCCTTCAACTTCTCCAGCTGTTTAAACAGAAACACACCAGTAAACAAGGGCCCCATCAAGAGGAGCTCCACAGAGTGCTGGGAGATTCAGGGCAAAGGAGCTACATGTAGATGGGCTGGCAGCACTACTGGGAAGGATAGAGTATTCTCTGGAGCAGGTCCATTCCCAGAGGATCTGCCTTTGGAGCACTCATCCCTCCTCATGCCCTCCTTCATTAAGCTGCTCATTGAGGTGGCAGTGGTGTGCACTCCCTGCTCTTTCCCTCAGCCTAGGTGTAAGTCCCTGTGGAGACAAGACTGTGTAGAAGGATACTGCAGCACTAAGAGTCAGGACAGTGCTGGGGCAGGGATCTCCAGGCATCCAGACACTGCAGCAGAGGGCATCACTTCTCCATTGCCCTGGGTTGTCCCTCCTCTCTCTCCCTCACAGTTCTTGCTACCTTCCTTTAGTTGTAATGTGGACAGTCTGCTGCATTTCTTCATCTTTAGCTACTCTCTTCTTGTGGACTGATACAACCGTATTCTAACTTTTGTTCTGGCAGAGCTGCTCTCAAAAAGTCAGAGTTTTTGTCCCTAAGCACTGGAGCGAGAGGCTAGTGTAGGACCTGGCAGCCTCCTGTTTGGCATGATGCCCTGGGATTTTTCAGTCTGAAATGAGAAGTGCCATGTGGAACTTAGCAGGACCTCCAGCACCCATGAAAAAAGCTGGAACAGCTGGACCTGGCCTAATGAGGGGAAAAAAGTCCTTCTACTGCTTGCAGGGTTTGGGGCCCAGTGGGAGCCACACCAAGGGTGCTGCAGATCTTTCCCTGTTCTTGGGCAGAGGGTGTAGGATGGGGACTCTATGTGTATGGATGTGCTCTGATCAGCCCAGCAGGGCTCTGACCTTGACTAGGGCCACTCCTACGAGCAGAGTCCAGAAAAAATTGTGGTTTAGGCAGGCAGTGGCTTTCCCTCCAACTTCAACCTGTTACCTGATGCAGCCAGCTCATACAATGCCCAGGAAGGCAGCATGACCTTCTCTTACCACTCCCTTTTCTCCTGTGGAGATTTCCTTTGGTGCTTAATTCTTTCCTAGCTTGGCCTTCACTGGCCTTTCACCGGTGACAGAGGCAGGAGCTGCTCAGCTTTTATTGCACCAGTCTAGAGCCCTGTTCTCTTTTCACCTTTTCCAGCTTGTGCAGACGTTTAGCTCAGGTTCTGCTTTTCCCTTTTCTCAATCCGTGCTTACATAATGGCAGGCAGAGGGAAGGGTAGCAGGATGCAAAGATGGAAGGTAGGACAGCTTACACAATTGTTTAACTACTCATGCAAGAACATGCATCTATGTGTCTGTGCATTTGCTCCTCTCACCTCTTCAAGCTCTTCAAATTTCTTTGCTAGCTCCCAGTCTGCAAGAGGGGAGAGAGTAACATCAGTATCTGCTTTGCTTCCTGAAGCTCAAATTAAAAACCATTTCTTCATTTGCCCTCTCCAGAGGTTAACAAGCAAACAACCTAGTTATCATTTAACTCCTGTTAGTAATCTTCAAAGGAATGACAGTAGAAACAGATAGAAAAGCAGGTTTTCTCTGCTGAGTCCTGTGGGACCTTATACTAATTCTCCATTATGAGGGAGGCTTCTGTACTGCTCACCAGGCCATAGGGGAATTGGCCCAATGAGGTCACTTATTGTATGATACCAATTTGGGTGAATTTGCTGCTTTTTAATTTTTATCCTGCTAACTGCAAATCTCTAATGCTGGCTTTTCTGTCACTGGCTTTTTAATGAAATCCCATGCTTCCTTTAGGACTTGCTTATCCTCACATCACCCATGCAGGCAGAAGTCAGAAGGCACAAATTTAGCCTAGCATAACTTACTGATTTGTAAGTCAGCAAAGATCCAGGCTGGCAAAGTAGAGCAACAGGAAAAGTCACATAGCAGTAAATGCATGGATTCTACACTTCTAAACGTTAGGGGAGCATAAGGACCTGGGGCCCAGCCTCACAGATCAGACTTAAGAGATCTCAAGGCTAATCAGTACTGTACTACTGTCTAAAAGCTATGCAGGTGGGTGAATGAACTGCCCATGCAGAAAGAGGGGAGAGTTAAGTGCCTAAGAACAGGATCTGAAACATCCAGCTGAACTGAGAAGAGCCTGGAATAGCAACAGGGAAAGCTGCAGGGGGGGAATTTCAGTCTCACTGCTTTTGAGGATTGAGGTACCTTATTCCAGACCCAAACTGGTGTCAAAACCAGTTAATTTTTTAATAAGACAGATGAGCTCAGTCAAAGCTGAGTGACTGGCTACAGTAGCCCTCCTGGGAGGGGAGTGCAAAGTGATCAGCTGGTTTTAAGTGTTAGTTTGGGAAAAAATGCACTAAAATAAGCAGAAGAGCCAGGAAAGAGCTAAAGAATGTTTTTGCTAGGCCCCACAAGCAAACTAAAAAACAGCCCTGGAGCTGCCTCTTTTCTCTGTTCCTAATGTGGCAGCAGGCTCTGGTCTGGATCATCAGGGGGATTTAAGACATAATTCCTCTTGATTTTGGATTTCAGATAAGACTTCGGCACACAGACACATTGCCAGACTAGGGCTTTTTTTTTTTTTTAATGTTTGAAACTGAGCAGGAGGATGCCAAGAAAGAGCTGACTGCCCTCTTGGTTTCTACTTCAAGAAAGAAACAGTTTTGTTGAAAAATCCTGAATATTTTCTGATATTCATCAGACAGTAAAAGCAGCAGTTCCTAAGCAAATCCATTACATCAGGTTCGATTTGAGAGATGGGGATGCAGATGGGGACAGAATCAGAAGGTCCATGTGGGCTCTGTTCCTGGCACTATCAGCAATGACCTCAGGCAGATTCCTCCTAGGTGTGTCTTTGCATACCCATAAGGTAGAGACAGACAGACCCTAGCATATCTATAAGTCAAAAGTGTCACTTAAGAATTATTATAATTTTTACCTCTTTCAGAGTTTCAAGTGCCTGTTTTGGCTAGATTTTTTGCAAACTGGAAGTTTGGCCAATGACTGCTATGAATACAAAATGAACAGTGGTTGAAATTTGGAACAGATTATCTCAGACAAGAAGAAGGAAGTTAATTTATGGATGAAGCCTTGAGAAATGGCCTGCTGTAAATCCTCTGTCTGTGCTCTGCTCAGAGATTCATTATATTCAATTGTCTGGCATAAAATGCAGCCTTTCCTCTAGGAGTAGTAAGTGCAATAATCCATAAACTTATCATAAAAATGTTATTTCTTGAATGCATCCCCTTTGCAAGAAGAATGCCTTTGTTAGTATTAGGGCTTGATTTATTCATGTTTATTTATTTGTCCCAGGCTTGTTTAACCACTCTCTTGCTGTATTAACAAGGGTCTGGGGAAGAGCAGTGAGTGAGTTTGATAAATGGATTTTCATAACAAGGCTTTTGCTGGGGCCTGTCTCAGCTGTTTTCACAGGGAAGGGCAGTTTCCTGCTCCGAGACCACCACATCCAGCCCAAACCCTCCCCCGGCTGCAGTGGCCGTGGGAATAGCTGACCTCTGAAATCCATTTGGTGCTTGTGATCATTTCATGTCAGGGAAAGCCCAAGTTTCTCTTTGGCAGGTCTGAGTTTAGCCAGAGGAGGGTGGCTTTTAAATTTGGTGTCTGTTCAGAGAGCACAGGCAGTAACAGCCTCTCCCTGGCCCATCTTTGGTGGCTGTGTGGGAAAAGCCAGTTGTCTCAATCTCTTCCAGCAGCAGCAGGGGCTTAGGCCCAGGCAGGAGCTCCCCTTGCCCTTGCCCCAGACTGCACCTGACCCCAGGAGATCTCACTGAAAGTCTTGGTGAAATCTCCCTGCCCCAAATGATAACAAGATGCTGCTGTCTCTCAAAAGCAGTCGGGGCTGTGTGGGGTGTGGGCAGAGAGGTGACTCCCAAAGCTGGTCCATGCCCTGGGAAATGCACACAACATCTAAGGGATAGCAGAAAATTTTCTTGTTTTTACTTATGTACACACACATGTTCCCAGCAAAACCTTGAGTGTCTGAGGATCTAGGGCATGTGGTTTTTGGTGGCTTTACTTTGCATTGCAAAAGCAGGTCCCAGAGCCCCATGATGGAGAGCATCTGACAGGAATCACATGTAGGCACCATACCGAGTGCTGCTTCCACTTTCTGAGCAGTTGGTATTTCTGAAGAACCTGAGAAGCAGGTTCCTTGCACTCATGCAAAAACAGATTCAAGAAGCAGAGACCTCCCCTCCCCTTCACTTACCAATATTTTCTGGCCTCCGCCATGCGAATTTCTTATTAAGAAGCAAAGTCAGCAATGTGTCCTCGTGATTTGTGTCTTCTCTCTCTGGAAGCACTCGGTTCTCTGCAGCTCATAAAACACATCTTTCTCAATCTCATCAAATTAAGAATCAATTAATCAATTAATGCAATTAATCTCTTAATCAAATTAAGAAGGATAAGAAGTGGCAGTAAAATGTTTCCTGTCAGCACTCATCAGGGTGGAAGGAGCTGGGTGGGGAAGGAAGGTGTGTGAGCACAGAATAAATTGTCCAGGCAGTGAGGGCTGCGCAGTGGCAGGGTGTGGGATGGGGAGCCCTCCCTGCCAGCCCTGGGCTGCTGGCCAGTCCCACTGCAGCCTCATCAGCATGCCTGGCTGCAGAGAGCTGGAGACATCCCCTTGGTTTACACAGTCCTGAGCTCTTCTGCGAGGCGGGTGGAGCGAGCACCTCTGCAAAGCCAGACAGGAGCCCACAGCATCCTCTCTTCTCAGAACTGCAGGAGTTCCCCCGCTCACCCCATGCACCTTCCCAGGGCTGACAGAGGTGGGAAGTCCCTCCTTACTGGGTGAGGTGTGGGTACCACAGCTGAAAAGCTCTGCAGCCCCACAGCCCTTTCTTGAGCTCCCTTGGTCTTGGGGCTGCTCTGTCTGATTGCCAGCAGTACTGAAGGATTCTTCCTGAACAGAGTTCAAGTGTGGAAGGACTTAAAGCAAGACCATGCAGAATTTCTCCAGGAAAACCTCCCCAGGCTGCTGTCCTAAAGCAATTTGGAGCTCTCTAAGAGGCCCCCTTAGGGCACTTTCTCAGTGGTTTTGCTTTAGTGGTTATGGCTTTGCCCTCAAATGAATGGTTGTGAAGGTCAAGGGTTCAGCAGAAACCAACAGACACAGGGGATGGGGCTGCTCAGTGCCCTGAAGGCTCTGAGACCCTCCCAGCTCTGCTCAACAGATTTCCAGAACCATCTGTGACTAGAATATTGCACTATTTTTTGAGAATGACAGAACAGGAGCCAGACTTTATAGGGAGAGTGGCCATTCAAAAAAATCTTTGGTCTGAACAGCCCTACCCCACACCCAGACCCTACAAAGCCCTAGAAGATGCCTATAGAATTCCATGGAAAATACTAAGAAATTATACAGAAAGGTTTTTTTTTTCTTCTTCCAGGATCTTTAGAACTTCTGCTCAATGCAGTCTCCTATGGCTATCAGCCCCTCTGAGGGAATGAACGCAATTATTCTTGGTACACACGAAAAAAAACGTTGTACCAGATGAGCTGAAGGATGCTCATGAGTATGTGGGAATCAGCTCCATTAGCAGACATCACATAAATCTGCAGAAGCTGAGGGATGCTGGCCAAAGGGATGCTCCAAGTGTTTGGCCAGACCCAACCCTGCCTCACGCTGCGGCTGAAGCCGCTGGTCCCACTGCAATCTCTGGAAATAAGCAAGCAGAGCAGCCTGCAGTTAGCATGGAGTGCCATAAACCTCATTCCTAAGTATGAAGGACAGTTATAATTTTAAAATAGCTACTTTGAGTTTTTCGGGGGATTTGCTACAGGGAAAAAAACCCTAACACTATAAACACTCCAGTAAAAGCTAAACAGAAGCAGGATTTAGATAGAGTTGGTCTGGGGAATGTTTTGGTTTTAATTACAAAAACAAATAGGTGATATGAGAGGAAAAATCATTTGGAAAGCAATGTTATTTTTAAGCCTATATTTAGCAGCTCGTTCTTTTTTTCCACTGCCAAGCCTCTTTTAGAAAGAGCAC
This sequence comes from Buphagus erythrorhynchus, assembly GCA_013400855.1. Classification (NCBI taxonomy): domain Eukaryota; kingdom Metazoa; phylum Chordata; class Aves; order Passeriformes; family Sturnidae; genus Buphagus; species Buphagus erythrorhynchus. The sequence goes on along the minus strand of VZTT01058404.1, from coordinate 11,400 downwards.
TAATGATTGACATTTCCCTGCACTATAAATTCAAGTTAAGATTAATTTAAATTACGGGAGAAGTACATATTTAAAAAGTTCTGTGAAGAAAAAGAAGTTCAGCATCGCCACACTACTGACATTTATGAGCTGTCAAATCTCATATGGTACATACTGGAATTGCTACTCTCTGATATTTTAATTTTTTTTTATATTCTTATGGGAGAGAAAGAGCTACCCTTACCAGATTTCACCAGATCTGATATTTTCCCTGATTAGCAGAAGGTGTCATACAGCCAGCTGCAGAGCAGAAGGACAGCTTTAGCTCATGATAATATGAACAAGCCTCTCACTAGCACCCATGTTAACACATTGTTCAGTACAGCTCGAGGTTCATTTGTTTTCTTTCCCAAAGAAGTGAGTGTTGCATTAGCCATGGCAAGCAGCAAAGCAAAAAGATAACCACCTACCTGTGTCATGTAGCCTGTATTCCAGCTTACCTTGGAGTAAAAAAGGGTCTCCATGTGTAGATGGGACACACAGGGCCATGGTCAGGATGGTTAGCACTCCCAGACACAGCTGGGCAGACCACATCTTCTCCACGTTGCCAGCGCCCAAAAGCATCCTTCCTTCAGGCACGGTGGAGGACTCCAATGCAACCAGCGCCAGATGAGCTCACTTTTAAGAGGCAGTGGATGTGCTGTGATTGCAAATGGCCTTTGGAGGAGGGGAGAAAAATATCTCTTGAGATATAATTCAACCTGTCAATATGATTCACTCCGTTGGAAGTGGACAGAACAACCCAGTAACGTATGTCAGATGGAACCTGTTCAATATATCTCATATCAGACTGATCTAATGAATTCTGATGTTCCCACAGGCGCGCACTGTTCACGCACACTGGTGTACATTCCATACATACACACATTAAAAATACTTTTTCAGGGCTGCTGCTTTAACAGAGTTCAGGCATGAGGACTCCCACGTTAGCAAGGAAGATTTGTCTAATGTACAAGCTGCCATATTTTACCAGTTTGGACAGAATCAGGTTAATGGGGTTTTGTAATTTATCATCTCACTTCCTAGTGCCTATATTAATTAATGTGAGATATAATGAGTGCTGAAGCGGTGGGAAACAGAGGGGGAGAGCTCTTTTCATTTAACTGATTGGAGAATGTTGAGTGTGTCTTGCTCACTGTGACTTATGGCTTTGTCAACGGGAAAGGCATCACACCCTATTTTGGGATTATGTCTGAGTGGGGGAGTGCAGATTTGGCAGTAGGTATGGAATACGTCAAGGATGGGCAAGAGTCTTCAGTTTTTTTCTTGGGGAAAAAAAAGAAGTGGAAGGTCAGATGCTGGCTCTGGCTACACAGCCTTGTTTTATAATTTTAGAGCAAAGTACTGAGACACATTGCATATATTCCATGTCTTCTCAGGCCATGACTACATTTCGGTTTGACTTCCATTTGTTGTCTATCCATCACTATTGATCAGGGACCTGTTACTACTTTTCCAAAACAGCCTTACCAAGAAAAATATTGTAATAGTAACAGTGCTAGGCTTTGTTCTTCACTTCTCCTCTTCCTGCAGAACTGAATCATCTGTACTTGTCATGGTTTAAGCCCAGTCAGGAACTAAGCAAGATAGAGCTGCCAGCTCACTCACCCCATGGTGGGATGGGGGAGAAGATCAGGGCAAGCTCTGATTTGTACATACACTCCTAGTGACTCACTGTGTGTGCTTTTTTGACACCACGTCATGCCAGATTACCCAAGATAGCTTCATGTGAGGTACCTGCACTACATCTCAACTAAAATACAGTATCATTTCCATGTTTGGGCTTTTGGCTTCAGATCCCCAGGTCTCCCTACAACTTGTTCTGTGCCTTGGATAGGTATTGAATGACAAGCCTTTTAATAACCCTTGTAATATTTTATTATTTGATATATTATTAACAAAAATGGAGGGGGAGAGGCTCAGACTTTTTGTGGGACATGCCTGTAAAAATGAATGTGATGTTTCCATTAACAAAGACTTCTCTACTGAGAAAATATTCCAAAATTTTCCCTGGAGATATAATATGTACAAATTAACCAAATCTGTAGTTTCCCTCAGACTCGTGGACTAATGAACAGCTATCTAAGTGCTCAGCTTCTTCGCAAAGTTTTATTTGGACTGAGGGACACCTATGTCCTACTGGAACATTTTTCCAGCCATCTCTGTCTCCCTAAGGTGCCAGTTTCAAACTGGTCAGAGGTGAACAGCCCCCATGAAGCAGAGGCCATAACTTGATAAGCATCACTTTGCACAGGAGCCCAATCTGGAAAACTGTGGCTCTGACACAAAACTATACCCCTAAGGGAAGGTCAAGTCTATTTTAATTTAGTGCTAAATGGCTAAATCTCAGTCTGTCTTGAGATCTGCTGTGAAATCAACTTTGCCTGGATACAGAAAGTGAGTTTCTCAATCCCATCTTATTTTATGCAAAATTCACAGATCTCTGACTGTTTTTCCCTACCTTTGGATACAAGATCTCATGGGCTATTGGCAGGCTCTTTCAGGAAGTTGAGCTATTCCTGGGATTTCCTCTTTCACTGTGGAGAAACTTCAGTTCTGGATCATTGCAACTGTTCAGCCCACAAAGCAACTCCTGTAGAGAGTGTGCCAGACCTTCCAAGTGATGGCTCTGGTGAAGGTGGGGAACTGCCATGCTGCATTTACATATGAGAAGGAAGATGACTGGATGCTGTGAGGAGTGGATGCCTTCAGGGGATGGGTTGGTGGGGACAAGCCTGGCAGTTGCTGCCAGGCACTACTGGATTTTTTTTATTTTTTGAAGTTAGGAGATAATTGATTTGCATTGTTGGGCTTCTCTAAGGGTCCCACCTGGAAAATTCCTTCATTTTCACCCCATTAGTCCAGGTGCTAGAAATAATATTACATTTTATTGTTCTTATGTATTTTATTCTCCATAGGAAAACATTGTAGTCTCCACATTCTTTCTATGACTTCACTCATTGATAATATCTGAAAAGTGATAATGTCATTGATAATCATCCATTTATGTCTGGAGTCCAAGGGTAATGAGAACATGAAGATGTGAGCTCCATCTCTACCTCCCACGGTCCCAGTCTGTCCCTTCATGTAGAAGTTTCTCTTTCCACAAAGCTATGCAGACTTGAAGCAACTAAGATTTTCAGATATATTATATAAAATCCCAGTTTCTCTGAAGTTGTTCTGGGCTTTGCAGTTGGCTCTAGTGAAGGTAGGACTGAAGCCTCCAAATAATCTGAGTTTAATCCCAAAGCAGTCACCCCTGCTGTTCCACAGCAAGCCTCAGACAGGTGGAATTCAGTGGGGGATGGCTGAGTGACGATGCAGGAGGCAGTGTTGAGCTGCTGAAAACAGGAGAGCATAAAAGGGCTACTTTCCAGAGCCAGCTTGGAGTGGCAGGTTTCCAGACCACTTTGTATGCTGTACATTTGGGGTTTGGAGAAAAAAACCCAAACAATATTCTCTCTTTTTCAGAGCTTCCCGAGAACACATAAAACATCACATGCACCATGTATTTCAGCTGAACCTCATCAGCATCCACAGACTTTGTCATGGTCTTATGGACTCCACTTAACCATAGCTTGTTTCATCCCAAAGCAAACAACCTGCTGAGGGAGGACCTGTCAGGGAAGTGCCTTTACTTAAGGTGCTTAAGAAAGCACATATGAACAGTGCCACAATCTGCACTGAGTGTGGGGCTTGGCTGCAAGCAGGTAGCCTCAGCTGGTAGAGACAAGACTTCACTGTGCATTGTTTGTATGAAGAGATTCGTGTATCACTGCTTTCTTGCCTAGAATGATCCTAAAAATGAGACGAGGATGAGGAATGACAAAGAAGTTTGGAAATGGGGAGTGGACATGCCTTGTAGAGGGAAAGACAGAATGGGGATTTGACAGTGCCAAAAAATCAGGGAGAAGTTGGTGAGCATTTAGCAGGCAAGAAAAGAGAGCTATCCTCATGGCAAGGGTGACGTGAGCTTTATACACAATGTCAGAAAGAGAAGAGTCATCCTGCTCTCCATCCTGGGCAGTGGCTTAGTGTTCCCATCTGTCCCATCCATGCCTCTATCCCCTCTGTCTATTCACATGCACAACGAACTCTTTCCATCTTTTGTAGCCAAATCCTTCCTTTCTCCCACAGTGTCTGCCTTTCTTGCCTGTATCACCACTGTACACTTATTATTATGTATCTCTTCTGTCTACGTTCCTACTGCATGTCTGCTCCTCTAGGTCTCCAACTGTGCTTTATCTGGTAGGAATGAGAGGAGAAGGTACTGAAATATACCCTGTGCTCTTAAGCCTTCACGTGTTACACATTTAATGTCTGATTTCTCCTCTAACCAAGTCACTTCTATGCCGGAGCCAAATTGAGAGAACAAAGCCCACTCCAGAATGTTATTTAAAGCACCATTGGAAGGTGCTCTAATATCCTGCTGATGTGTTGTGCAAAGTCCCAGCCAGAGCAACTTGACTGCATAAAAGAATTAAAATATCATGCTCATAAGCCAGGAGACTAACTCCCCTTGCAGCTTCCTGAGAGGAGGGAGATGTCGTTATAAAATGAGATTCTCTGTTCCTTAGGGGACTGTTAAAACCAGTCAATATTTATGAAGCTTTTAGTCTGACTCATGCAATTTGTTCCCCCTTCTGGGTGCTTGTCTTTGGGGCTCAGCTGTTGCTTGGCCTGTTACTGATATAAAATCAGATGCTGTGGTTCAATCCTTGTGGTTCTATCCTTGCTTAGAGAAAGAAAAGGGAAAAGTCCAAGGCAGTGTGTAGAGCAGCTCAGCTGCCACCTCACTGCAGGCAGCCAAGGATCACACAGAGGGAAGAATCACCAGCTCACATCCAACGGGCATCATACTAAAGAGAACCAGTTCCTTGAGGTTAAGGCTGTAGAGAGTAAGGACTGAAGCTGGGCTGCCTGTCTGGTGTTCATTTCCAATCCAGGGTTTGCCAGGAAACCATTCAACTTCTCAGAGAGCAAGCCAGCTCTAAAGCATTGCCCTGGAGTGAGGGGCTGAAAGAGTAAATTGGGACTCTAAAAGTGCTGGATGTGGGAGGAGGCAGCTGATGGAGAAAACAGGGAGCAGAGGCTCATGCCTCTGCCTCTTCATGCCCCAGTTCTCACTTCTGCCTCTTAATCCTGAGCTGAAGCACCTCCTCCAGACTCAGCCTCCCTACTGACTGGGGTGACTTGGCTGAGGTTCCTGCTGAGGGGAGGAAGGCAGTATGGAAACCTCTTCTGCTTTGAAATGTGCTGTGACCTGCTGGTCTCAAAGACACTCCCAGTGATGGTCCTGACTGGTAAATGTTGGTGTGCCTGTGTAGGACTAATCTGACCTCCATGCCAGGACAGTGTCCTGAAGAGGCATGATCTGGTATGACCTGGTTAAACCACCAGACTTACCCTGAGCTTGATCCCTTTCTCTTCTGACTTGCCTTCTCCAAGCCCTGAGTTCATCCTCTATAATGAATGTAGCTTGTGCATGTATTACTTTGAGTAAAGACAAGGCTGGGTAATTTCCTGCTAAAAATACCCGTAAGGGCACTTTTAAGGTTGTGGAGGTCAACTCAATCTGCTAACAGTGCCAACTTTCACTGTCATTCCCCTTTCCTGCTCTTCCTGCTCTCAGTTACCATCTGGTGTTTTGGTTTATTGAGAAATGTTGCCTATTTTTTTGGAAACTGTCACTACAAGACACTCAAGGGAGGGCTTGGAGCATACACAGAGCTGTAGTGTTTTGGTAAAACTTGTAGACATAATCTTAAATTTTGCCTTTTGGTAAAACTTGTAGACATAATCTTAAATTTTGCCTTTTGGAGAGCCTGTCTTCTTACTTAGCTTTCATTTGCACCCTGATCTACTGAGACTCTGTGAGAGCTCGGCACATGCAAAAGGGTGTTTTGTTGAATGAACACCAATATTTTATGGCTGTAGACTTGCACATACAAAGTGACTGGAAATGAGGGCTCCAGCTGAGGCCTGACCACCCTGTGGCTTGGGAAGCAAAGCTGGCACAAGTGATAGCACAGGAATTTAATATTTTTATTTTTTAATATTTTTTTAATCCAAAAGAGGAGGGGCAGGTGCAATCATATTAGGTGATTTTTTTTAGGTAGACCTAGAAATTTTTCTGAGTGGAATATAGCAAAGTCACTGCTAGGCAAGAACTGCACTTACTTCAGCCCCCCACCAAATGCCCTCTTACAACATCAGTGTGTTGAGGTTTCATCCAGGTGGTAGTGGCTGTGAATATCTGAGAATGACCAAGTAGCTGCCACATTTTTTATTCTTCTTATGCCTCAATTGCATGGGTTTGCAGGCAGCTCCCAGCAATGCACTAAGTGAATAATTTATTATTCTGGTGGGTTCTGTTCTGACATAACAGTTAGGAATGACACATTTAGCTACTTTCTTCTTCCCTCATCTACTATGTAACACTTTTAATAATACTTTCCTGTAAGCGAGATTTTTGGAAGGCACACCTCACTTCAGATTGCACATGTTTGCTCTCCAACTGGACAGTCAAGAAAACCCCCTTGCTCTGTTGTGGCATGGCTCATGATTTTCCTAGTGCTCCTTGTTATGTTACATGTGAACACAAGTTATGTTTCCTCTCTGCTCATTCTTTGCAATCACCCCATTCATTACCCCTGGTGAGCTTTATAATAATACCTTAATCCTTGCAAGCTTCTGCTCTCCTTGTTCTTCAGGGAGCCTGAATTCCCACAAGCACCATTCAGCTACCTACGGAAATTGCACACCTGCTTCTTGGCGCTCTTTGCCAATGCTGTAATGTTCAATTCCTCTCATCCACCCCTTCTGGCACAGGACTTCAAGCGTCTCTTGAAGTGTCTTAGCTTAGAAATGCAGGGAGATTGATGTCTGAAGTGTTATTTTTTCTCCCTGTCTGTTTTTTCCCCTGCATCACTATATCACCTGCCTCCCTTCCTGGGAGGCCCTGCAGCATCTTTGCCCCAGGCTGGGGGCAGGTCCTGTTTGAGCCCCCAAACCTTGATTTTTATTTATCACAGGGAGAAAACAATGCACTCACATCCTTGAGGCTTCCTGCATATTGAATGGACTCCTGCACTGGGTTTTATACTTTTATACAGGAATTTGACTTTGGAGAGAAAAACCAGAGCCCATGTCCCCATAAGGGTCAGCTTCCTGGCATCAGTCACCAATGACATACTAGTTTTGGACATGGGTTTGTGCATCACCTGATAGCATGAGAGAGAACCATTTTTTCCATCCCTTTGCATTAACCATTAATAGATGCACAAGTTCCTGCCTGTAGGATTATTATCCTCTCTGTCTATTCGGACAGCAGCCTCATCAGTTGGAAGTGAGCTTCGCCGTCGTTAAGGAGACTTTAACAAAGGCTGTTCTGTCAAAAGTGAACATCTTGATGAGACTTAATTTATTTCACAGTTGTTGTTATCCTGTTGACCTCAAATGACAGCAGGAGACTTGGAGAGGTGCCCAGTTTATTTAAGAAGCAAGCACAAAACAGTCTCTTCCTGCCTGGAGAAAGATCTTACAGCATAAAGCAATCCTAGCTCCTAGTCCCAATGCTCTATCTAGCAGCTCCTGCTCAACAAAGCTCACCGTGGCTTTTCTGAGGGCCAGTCCAGAATGTGTTGCTTTTTCCCTGTTTTTAAGCATCCTTTGAGCATCCTCTCAGGAGTGTTTTCAGTGCTGTGAAAGCTGGGAAAGTGTTGTGTGATGTATCAGCATAACAGTCTGGGTTTACTCCAGTGTTTAGGGGCAGATCAGATGCCTGGATGCAGGTAGGCAAAGTGCCCAGTGCTGGAGCTCCCTGGTGTTTAATACTTGTGTGGTGGCACAGTCCAGCTGCAGTCTGAGCCCCTGCCCCAGCTGTCTGGTGGAGCACACCCCTCACAGATGTGCCTGGTATATGTGGTCTGCCATGGAGAGGGGCAGATGGAAAGGAGAACCAAACTGGGCACACTGTGCAAGGACAAGGGTCCAGATTTGCAGGCTGCAGCCAGGAGAAGCCCACCAAGACACAAGGAGAAAAATCACAGTGGGAGGCGGTGTGATCTTTAGCCTTGGAGATTTTCAAACCTCACCTGGGGAAGGCACTGAGCAACCTCATCAGATTTTGAAGATGGTCCTGCTTTGAGCAGGGGGTTGGACTAGTGCCCTGCAAAATCTCTTCTGAATGAAATTACTCCATGAGAAAAGAGTTAGATAAAATTATGCTTTTTTCATGGGAAACAACATGGACTTTTCTTCCAACAGAAGGTCTTGTGAGAATAAGTACCTTCTTTTATAAAAGATTGAAGTGTCATTGTTTGTTACCTTCAATAAAAGGAAGTGGTTACTTTTCCCAGCTTTTTTTGGGATTCACCTACCCACTGCTTGTACTACTTGTCAGGCTAGGTGCTGTACAGTTTGCACAGGAAAAGCTGATGACAGTCCCTCAGAACAAACACTTCTCATGCATTCTGCCTAGAAGCTGCAGCTTGTAGACACAAGTGAGAGTTGGGAGGGTGATTTGAGATCACCAACACCGAGGAGCCCTTTTGGGGAGCCTAAGATGTGATGCTGCTGCAGTGCTAGCATTATATCAGTAACTCATTCCCTGGTTCCTGTTTAATTCCTTCTCATCCTCAGTCCTGCTGTGGTCATTTTTAGATCTTCCATAATCAAGTGATTCATGCCATCTTCCAATTTCAGAGACTTCATCTGAATAACCTCTCAAAAATCAAGCTAAAATGAGAGAGAAATCTGATGTCAAGAAGGCAAAGAAAATACTTTGGTGTGTAATATACTGCCTTAGGGAACAGGTTGACAGTGCTGACAGGGTTTTGCCTGCATTACCCTTTCCAGGAGTCTGCTTCAGCCTTTCTGTGCTCTGACTACTGGAGATGTTCTCTGTATTTCCAGCACCAAGAACAAAGTGTCACTTACTTTGTGTTCCTATAGTTTCCTTAGGTCCTATCAGAGCTCACCATCCACTGGCTATCATTGAGCTTCAGCAGACGTTGAAGATAAATAAATACAGCTACAGGAAGGCATGAGAAGCCCATAATTTGTGTATTAAAAACCTGAAATCAGGAACTGCTCTGCTGTGACTTTGAGTACTGGCTACCAGATCTCATTTTAGTGAAGACATCCAGGAAGACAGTTCACTCATACCAGCAACCAAAGCCACATCAGCCCAACATGGAACCTCTTGAATGCAGTGCAGATTTATGACTAATTTATGTTGCTGATTTTTGCCCTAGACGGACAACTTAATATGATATAAATTCATTACTGAAGACTAGAGCAAAGAGCTGTGTATGTGGAGTAAAGTGCATGACCATTGGGATAGACAGCTTTAAAGCTTTGTTTATAAATGTACGGTCATAAAGCAACTCTGTTGCATTAAAGCTGCTGTGTAAATGTGAATGCTTCAGGATTTCAGCTTCTGCAGCTCTGACTTGAATACTTTATAATGAGTGAAGGACAGGAGAAAACCGTTCTCTGGCCTTGGAAAGCTGTGACCTGTGTCAGATCAGTACATTCATTGCCATGTCTCCTGTATAGTCCTGGTTGCTTGGCTTCTCCTTTTGTCCAATAAAAAATCTTACTAAGTTATCAAAAAGCTTGATTATGAAAAAGGTGAAGGATGTCCAGAGGAATATACTGAGTTCAGAAAAACTCTGATTTAGGACAAACTAGAAATGGATTTTAGACTTGTCGTTAGCTCAGAGCTGGCTGAAACAATGGGGATTATATGCAAGAAGTCCAGTTGTAGTGCTTGTGTGGATGGCAGAGGGATTAGAAGGAGCTGGGCAGAGCTGGGACTGTGACAGGAGATAATCTGTATGACCTGCCCCTTGGAGGACAGACCCTGTGACTAATGCCCATCTGTGTGATCATATGGAGAACCTGTGGAGTGGGGCTCAGCTGTGCACTGCTCACCTCTCTAAGTGGGTACTGCATCCCTCTAGGCAAGAGGCCCATCAGCTCTCAGAGAGTGCCAGCACACACGAGAGGTGTACTAGGTGTGTGCAATGTGAGAAGGGATCACAAATACACACAATTCTGTGGATTTTTTTTGTGCAGGAGGCTAAGAAGTTGAAGGGAAGGTGAAGGCAGGCAGATTGAAGACAGTCTATGCATACCCACATTGGGGTTGGTGAAATATTGCTTGAAAGGGGCAGAATTCAGGACAGACAGTTCCTGAGTTTCAGGGAACAAGACTAGAAAATATGGGAGTAGCACAAGGCTAACCTTCTGGAAAGAAATTCTTTTGGTCATTTTCTTTAATGTTTTTGCTTTTCAATAAAATTGAAATATTATTCTCTTTGATGTTTTTTCTGACATCCTACTCTGTCTCCCTCTCAGCTCCCATCCCAGTCACCCACAGCACAGAGCTTCCCAGAGCCTGCTGGAGAGGGGGAGCAGGAAATGGGCTCAGCCTCTGTATCCCTCTGCTCACCAGTGGCATGGAGGCCGTGGGCCACTGGAATAGACGCTGGGAGCAACTCATTTCCAGTGTGGCAATATTAACAACTTCTGCTTGCATAGTCCTCAGCATCAAGCATTTATGATCAAACATAACAGCTGACATGAGTGACTGGTTGTGCTGAGCACAGCCCAGAGAAGCTCAGACATCCCTAAACCCCAAATCCTCTTCCTCTTATCATCTCCTCTTTGCCCACAAAGCATCATCTCGTTCTGTTTCTTTGCTGTCGGCAAACCAAGGCGGGCAGCAGCTGAGTGTCCTCCCGTCTCCGTCGGGAGCTGGCACCAAGCCGTGTGTGGCAGAGCCCTGCTGGCGCTCACAGGCCTCTCACAGTGCTCTGTGACCGGGAATCTCTCGCCTGCACTGCCCTCCTCGACAGGTGCCCGTCCCAACACGGTCACCGCCCCTGCCCCGAGGGACAAGGTGACGCCGCTGGGCAGT